>SADC01000471.1:86512-119270 GCA_004194705.1 Ditylenchus dipsaci
TTTAAACAAATGACGTTTTTTAAGACAAAAATACCATTGAAAGGCGTATCGCATATGAATGTATTCACTCAAACAGAGTGTGACTTGTGGGCTGTGCATTGTAGACGCCCCTCAGCCACAGCATATGGTCGGGCAATAGCTACGGTGTAGCCACATCTTGGAGCTATTGACAAGAATTTGCTTCTGGTCCGGACATTCTGGCGTATACGTCACAGACACAAACTAATTGCCTAGTAGTTCAGGATATCGGCACAATGACTGAGAGTTGCCCGGCGATAGCTAGATGGTAGGTGGAGTAACCAATGAATTTGCTGTGGTTCCAGATGTAACTGTCCGTAGCTGTCGTCCATCTCATCTGTAAATAGAGTATTGTTAGACTGTATACAGTCGACCTTTATTTGAGAATCCCCAACCTATACGTCAACTCCGATTAGTGTACACCTGGATTAAATCATTTTGGCCGGCGGTTATAAAAATGACTAGAATAAACCTCGATTTAGTGTACACTCGATTAGTGTACACCTGGAGCTGGTCCAGGTGTTACACTAAATCGGGGTTGCTGTATTTTACTATGATATTTGAGTTATGTGACAATTTTTGGTTAGATAGTCTAGCTCAAAATTTGAGCAGCTCAAGAGGGAGTTTCTAACAAGAATGCCTGAGTGTGTTTGAGTTTGATTTGATAAAATTTAACGAAAAATTGGCAAGAGAAAAAGCGAATACAATACATAAACACAAACTGATGCTGTTATATGGCACCCCCATTATAGGCTGATATCTGAGAAGATAGGATAAGTCTCAAAAGATAAGTATACTGTAATGCTTTGATAGGTTTTAGTTATAGTTGATATATATCTTAGAACCACGCCCGTCAATAAAAGTATGTTCAAATTCATAGAGATCTGACAGTTGGTTTCTGGGGTTTACTATTGGGGAGTAACTTTTTGCGAACAATTCGTTGGCGGATCAGAATTCCAGTCCGATGGGCTTAATCGCTCAGAATCCCCCTAGACCAGCCCCTAGACACATTGTAGACAGGCCTTAACGAAGAGAATCTCTCTTGAGGTTCACTATTTTTTCATATTTTTATTTTTAAATCTTATCTGAGAATCAAATTTTGCTGAGTAGGTATGACTTATTTTAAAGATGCTTCTTTGGTAATTTGTTTTTAACAACGAGAATTCCTGACTGTAACGTTTGACTACCTGGGGGTTTTTAGACCTGCTGAGCACGATGATTGCAAATTAGACTTGAACCTAAGTGCAATGCCCTTTTTCCCGCAACTTTTCGCAGCAACTTGTTTAAATGTCTGCTTTTTTCTTCAGGCTGTTGAGCGTAATTTAACTGCTCAGAATTTTCTTTTTGCTTATAGACTCTTTTGTCCGAACTTTCAAATGGTGTGTCGTGTGCTGACTTCGAATATGTAGTCGTGTCACAAACCGAGAGCTACCGAGCTAAAAAAGGAACAAAAGAGAGAAGATACCTAAGCCGTGCCTCTACCATCCAAATGAGGGAAATGCCGAATGCAAACTACCTTCGGCAGAAGCCAAACGGTAAAAATGCTCAATGGAAATTTCTTAAATGGTAAAAATGCCCATGAAATTTTTCCAAAGGGTGCTATACCGAAAAAAATTGTTGCAGGTGAAAAATTAAAAGAATAAAAATCCGTTTGAAAAATTCACATTGTTAATAAAACATGGGGGATTTGCACAGAGCCATTTAGTTGTAACACAGACACATATTCGAAGTCAGCGTGAAAAATAGCATCCGATAGTGCATCAAAGTCATGTGAATTAGCTTTTGGCCTGTCTAGCAAGAAGAAAGAAAGACCGAAAAATGTCGTGAAAATCAGTTTGCAAACTTAATTCTGACATCGGATTCATGTTCAGCATGGTCAATTTATTTAAGAAACTTCTTTTTTTCACTGTCTAATTCTTGTTTCCGTTCAAGACAAAAAAAGATCTTAAACTTCGAAAAAACTATATTTGAATTTTTTTGTGTTGACGGAAACAAAATTCGTCAGTGACCTCCAATACAATGAGAAGTTTCTCAAGAAATCGAGTATGCTGAACACGAATCCGGGTTCAGAATTTTAGAAACGACACATCATTTGAAAGCCCGGCAAAGGGCTTCCTTATGACATAAAAGGAAATTCTAAGCTATGTTAATTTAACTGCTCACAGCCTCAAAAAAAATCAGACATTTTAAACAAGTTGCTGCGAGTTGCCGTTAAAAAAGCATTGCACTTAGGTCGAGGTCTAATGTACATCGTGCTCCGGCAAGTCTAAAAACTCCAGGTAGTCAAACTTACAGTCAGGAATTCTCGTGTTAATAATATATAGCTGCTATGTGTTAGACGGCCTGAACGTAAAAGGCATATTGAATTTTTCATTAAACATTAAGCTTTATACAACAATACATCTTTTTCAAATCTATTCAAAATATTATAAATGATTTCAGTGGCTATTGCCTACCATCGACTAACATGTGATTATTCCTACGTTCCTATATTTCCTGAGTTGGTGTAGCTGTTTCCCGCCTGTGTTTTCGCCTTTACCAGTGAGTAAACGGATTGTACTTCCATAGTCTTACTGTATTTACATAGTCAAGGTCGAATATGGATTGTTATAGGACTTCTCGTGAGTTGAATAGTACTGGTTAAGTCCGTAAATCCAAAGCCGTAACAGGTGTGCACCTCCTACAAGTAACAGCCTCCAGTTTTCCACACATTTCCATAGCTGCAAATGTAGCAAGCAGATGCCCCATTTATAGACATAATAAATAGTGAAGACAGTTAAAGGTGCCTTGAACTGAGAAAAACCATTATTGGGTATTTTTAAGACAAAAATAAGTGAACAAGAATATATTTATACTGGTTTAATTGTAAACAGTTTTAAAAAATCTGAAAAACAATTTAATTTATTGTTTTTAGTTAATTTGCTGTGTCTTTTTGACAATAGATAGTAGAAAAGAATTAAAACAAAGAAAACGCTCGTTTACTTGTCAAGAGGAAAATTTTAAACTGCTGACCCAATGACGCCAATTACACTTTGTGACGAAACATAGTAAGAAAACAAAAAGTTTAACAAAAGTTCAACTTTGACATTCAGGGCTTCAAAACTTTTTAAAACGCATTAATTTTTACTTTTTATTACCGATTTTGGTCGATTTAAGATTTTCGGGTGCGAAACCAACATTTTTCTGCTCTATATGTGTTGGTGGTGCCATTGAAAAATATGCTTGGCCCCCTTGTTAATTTTTTGAAAATTTTTTTGTGTTTGTCTTTTTTCAAAGTTTTTTGTATTCTATTATGTCTTGAGTTTTTTCACGATGTGATCACGGACAAAAATAGACTGAAAGTTCAAAAAGTTGATTTTAGTGTTTTGCAAGTCATCGATTCATATAGGACGGACAATGTATATTATAAGCGTACGCCAGTGGCTGCGTACGGCTTTTGTACAGGCTTGAAAAAAGTGCGATCCCGCGATACCCTCTTGCAAGTCGCGCTCCAACCATTTTGGCTGTCGGGTCATTAGCCTGTTCTTATTTCTCTGCTATTTGCCTTCTTACGATTTTATATGAATGTAAAAATAATTTATTCATAATCTTTATTGCCAGGTATTTTTCTTATCGAAATTCGGAATAAATGAAAAATTCGGCGAATAATTTTTTTTTTAAAAACTAAATTTTCAGCTACAGGAGGACCAAGCAAAAGTTGAAAAACACCGAAAAAACGACAGAGGGCACAAGGAATATTTTTTTCAGGGGCACCACCAACACATATAGAGCCACATTCTATGTATTATACTTAGTTCGGGTCAATAAATTTCTTTAGCTACAGATTTTCTAAAAAAATGTTTCAAATACATTGTAAAGGTTAAAAATGGGCTATGTTATTTAAAAAACATTCCTGGTTCTTAAATATATTATTTATAGTAAATCCAAAAAAACATTAGAAATCTCGTGGAAACACAAAACAATGGGGCAATCACAACAACAATATATCTTCTTTAATATGCTAGCAAAACTCAAACAAATTTGTGCTCAAGTGAAATAATACAAATACACAAACCAGTTTATGGGCCTAGAATATGTTCCACATAATTTGCTGGATCAGTCCTGTTTGCCGTTTAAAGTGCCCACTAGCCAGCCATCTTCTTGCTCTCATACACTAAAAAGAGTTTTTATTATACTCTAACATAGCATGTTTTTTGAGACATGACACATTTTCGTGCTTTTAAATTGAATTTTCTAAATTTGAAAATCTTGTGCTCATGCGTGTTCATGCTCCTTATTTTTGTCATAAATTGCGGAATTTCGAGTTGTTACCTTTTTAAATTGTTCTGGCTTGGGTCCAAGCACTATTGATCTTTATTGTGATGATCTACTTTTCGATCAGTAGTTTGGCCCTTTTGCGACATTTAAATTTGCGCCTCTATTGATCAGTCCTCTAGTAATTAGTTAATCCAGTTAGCAAACACATTTGACCCCTAAACGTTTGCACCGACTTTCAAGTAATTTGTCCAAGTAAAAAAATATTTTAAAAAATTTTAAGAAACTTGATTTAGGAGATTTGTTCATCTTATTTCAAATAGTAATAAAACTTTCTTAGATAACTAGAAATATCACCATTTAGCTACAAACACTTCTGATGTAATTTTAAAAGTTACGAGCATTTTCATACTTCAAGTGGTCGGAATTTCAACGAGTGTAAATTGGTACGGCAATATCTTGTTTCATGATAAAGCGTATTTCAAAAAAACAAATTATATTTCACATAGTTGTTTATCAACATTCAGTCTTGAAATATGACCTTTTTTTCAAAATGACATCACAAGTGTTTATAGCCAACGGTGAGCTTTAAAAAATTACCCAGGAAAGTTTTGTATACTATTCGATAGAAGATGAACAGAGCTACAAAACCTAGTTTTTACAATTTTTTTTAAACACTTTTTCACTTCAAAAATTTACTTTGAAAGCCGGTGCGAAATTGGTACACCAGTCAATGTCACAAAAGTGGCCAAACACCCCTACAATGGTCCCGGGTCATAGAGAAAAAATATTAAAGAATCAAAGCTGAATTTCGCGACTTATTGCACAACCTAATAACAAAACATTTAATACTATCTATTTACCATTAGTGATTATTTGTCCGGTTAAAAGAAGCTCAGTGTCGTGTCAGCTGGCGCTTTAAATTAAAGATTTTAAATTCATTTTTTTTCAAGAAGTCTCTAACTGTATAGCGTTTTTACTCTCCTGCTGGAAATTTGAATTTTATAATATGTTTTTATTTATTATAATATTTTCGGCTCTATATGCATTTGCGCCCACCCAAAAAAATATGCCTTGGTCGTCCCTGTTAAATTTTTTGTAATTTTTTTTCCCAATAGTCTCACTGCGCTTTTTAATCTTATTTACGCAAAAAAATTTGCTAAAAAATTTCCTATGAATTTTTTGCATTTAATGTTCTAAGCTGATTTTTAGTTTTTTTTAAAATACCTTAAGATTAAAAAATTCCGAAAAAATCAACAAAAATTTCAGGAAATTTTTTTCACCAAATTAATGATAAAAATCTTAAAAACAATGTTTAAGACTTTCAGAGAAAAAAAATTAAAAAAATCAGTGGGGAGACCAAGGCATATATTTTTGGCTCGGCCAC
Organism: Ditylenchus dipsaci; assembly: GCA_004194705.1. Classification (NCBI taxonomy): domain Eukaryota; kingdom Metazoa; phylum Nematoda; class Chromadorea; order Rhabditida; family Anguinidae; genus Ditylenchus; species Ditylenchus dipsaci. The sequence goes on from SADC01000471.1 coordinate 92,172, forward strand.
ATGGAGCCATTTTTTCTAAGCTACTTTTATTGTAAAAAATACCCACCTAGGCAAAAAATGAACACTAGGATTGATGAGGTTGGAGTAGAGTGGGTATGGCTCTAGCCGAATAGGAGGATTGTTGACTAGTCGAAGGGGTTTGATGACTAGGGACTTGTTATTCTGGTTTTCACTTCACCTGGTTGACCACCACTATTGTTGTATTGAGCTAGGTTGGAGTGGGCACTAAAATATTAGTAAAATAAATATTGTTTAGTTTCATAGTGTTTAGTGCTTTTCTACCAATGTTATATTACTGAAACTACATCAATTTGTTAAGGTCTTTTAGGAAGACCAGTTCAGAGTGCTGCTTGAATAAGTGCAAAGGTTGAGGTGTTAGAGCATAGAAAAATAGCTACAGCAAAAAGTACAAGGAGAAGCAGGTAACACACAGTTTGCTATAGTTTATTTTAACTTTTGTATTTTTAAAGGACAGGCTAATTAAAAAATATTCTGCACTTTCAACAGATATTTTTTGACCTAAGGTGACAATTTGACTCATATTCACTCCTGTTTTCGATAAACAAATTTATTGGTTATTTTTTATGCTTCGAGTCGTGCTGACTGAGCCTTGGCCGCCCAGATTGATCTGACCCAGAAACCCAAGTAAATTTATCTTTTTTTGCATTTTATAGAACAAAAAACCAATTTTTTTTCACTAGCGAAATCAAGCAAATTTTTTTGCCATTATAATTTATCAGCTACGTACTCTACGTCGATAACTGTAGATTTCTCGTACGTTATAGAAGAATTCTACAGTTATTAACGTACAGTTATCGACTAAATTAAAAACTATACGAGAATTATACAGTTATCAACGGGCAAAACGGGCAAAACTGATTCAGAAAATAATTCCAAAAATATAGCAGACTGGTTGTCCCTTACATACAAGCACTACAATACTACAATACACACACTACCACCATTACCCCCACCACTACCAGCACCATTTTGTAACCAGGCAACGTGCGTTGAATGTTGGTTTAGACTAACTTACGAGGAGCTAGACAACAGTCCGCCACCTAGATTGCCGCCGCTATGCCGCTTTTGAGTCTGTAAGAAATGCTGGAAAACAGAACAACTTGGTTTTAAAAAAATAGTTGACCAGAACAGGGTTTGAAATTTTTGCTATTAAAATTTATATAGGTGTGTATTTGCAAATAGCTTTTACAGTAAACAAAATGCATGATATTTTTATAATGCTGAAGAGAAGTGTAATTGCCAGCCTAAGTTGCTCCAGATAATCAAGGTCATGTGTTTTCCGAAATTTTTATAATGTTCACACAAAAGACCTCAACTCTAAAATCCTGTCAAAAATGAGTGGCGGGGAGATTATTAGAGGGCGGATTGCTCGAGACTTCTGGAAATAGGCGAAGTAGTTAAACTCAGTGTCAATGTTCTCATGTCAATGTTAACTCATGTCAATGTTCCAAAAAGTGGTTTTAACTACTCTTAAGGCAATTTTAAGGCGCGGAAACGATAGAAACGTGTTTTTTTAATGCGCAGTCGATTATTTTCAGAAAAAAAATTTGATCAAGTTTGAATTTTTGACTTGGGGACCAAAGTAAAACACTAAAAGGATACGTAGATGACAGAAAATGGTTGGTTATGATTTTTCACTCTGTTTCGGTCACTGGATAAAAAAGCTTCTATATACATTTATGATCAAGAGTACTTCTTTCAGGAATCGGGAAAATTTTAAGTCAGCCTCAACCAAAATCGGAAAATAAATAATTATTAGCATTCCTGAAGTTAAAAAGAAACGCAGACATTAGCACTGCAAAAATATGTTAGAGATACACTTTTTGAGATATGAAAGTTGTAGATAGTGGCTGGTGGTTTATAAGAGGAATATGGTAAGTAAGAAACTTGAAAAATTACAAGATATTATTGCAATCTCGTCAGCATCAATTATCACATGCTTCAGTCCTCAAAACAGCTTTTCGTTGAGGTTTTTGAACATTCGGCGAATACGCTCAGCCCGAAGATTATGCCTTTCCAAAACTTTTGCAGCCAACCAGCCTTAAATTGGCCAAGTTCATATTTAGAACAACTACTGAGAAAAATGACTCAAATCTTATGAAAAGTTGATTTTTATGTACACCAATCGACGACTGCTGCATCTCCTCCGCCTTCGCAACAATCATTGAGCGAGACACTTTTTCGTTCTTAGATCTTCTCTCTCGCACCCACCCAGCCAACATGTCGTCAATGCCTTGTCGAGAATCGGTCTTCCCGCGCCAGCCAAATTTTCTTTTCGGTTCCGCTCGCTTGAAGCTCTCTCAAAAGTTTGATATTTAAAATTGTGGCAAAATTAGCTGACACACGAAGTTGACTTTCTTTAGCCTTCCAGTCACGAATCATCGATCTGTAGACGTTGAATTCCTGCTGGCGGCATTGATTGAATTGACTTCTTTGGCATATTCCACAATCTCAAGCTTTTGCGCGATAGCATATGACTTTCTTTTCTGCGACTTAATTCTGGCACTAGTTCCGGCATTTCATCTTCTGATTGTTCGAAAAGCATTGTCCATTTGTTCAAAGCATCATTCAGTGTTTCTGTCTTGATCTCATTTTGTATCCAAGAATTGATTAAGTCCATAAATAAGCAAGCCTAAAATTAAATCATAATAAAAATAGAGCACGAATAACATTTTTACAAACATAATTAGAGACTGGCGGGGAATAAATTTCTCTTCTCTGTTTTTTCCACTAGGGTGGAGATAATTGGAGTCTAGAGAAAAATTAGAGAGTGGGGTGTAATTGGAGGAATAGAGCAGGCAGAATTTTGAATATACTGGCAAACAGAAAACAAAGCTCCAATCGATAAAAAGTAGAAAGGAGCACACACAAGTGCCTTATTTATAAGCCACTCTTTAATAATTTCTTTCTGTATTAAAATACTTTTTTGTTAATTAAAAGACTAATTAATAGAGAAATGGCTAAGTCAGAGAATTTTTCAATTATGTTTTCGACTCTATACAAATTTAGAGTTGATACTAATCTGGACTAATCACAGACTTCCACGAGGGAAAAAATTTTGCTATTGCCTTCTGTGATTTCGCTCTTGGCTCTCGCGCAAATCGACAGACTTTGAGACAATATTTGCTTAATTTTTGCCGATTGTCTATAGCTTAGAAATGTTTTGAAAATAACATCACAAAATAACTTTTCCGATCGTAGAATTTTTTGTTAGAGTGATCCCAGACAAAAATTTTACTCCTGTTCTTGTCTACTAGCTTGAAATTTTCTTTTCGCTTCTTCTCTTGGCTCCTGGCTCCAAAATTTCGCTCCTGCTCTTGCTCTTTGCCCTTGGTCTCAAACTTCTCGATCCTGCTCTTGCACTTAGCTCGGAGGCAGAATCTCCGAGCCAAGAGCGGAGAATTACGCAGCACTGTTCGGAACACACTCCGCAGTTAGCAATCACCCAAGCTGACTTCTTTTGAAACTTTTTGAAAAATTCGACGTTTTAATTATTAGGAAAAATATAAAAATCACATTGGGGATCTATGCAAGCTAGGTGTATAACGAACTTAACTGGGGTCTGGTCCAAGATATTTATAAACTAGAATTTTTTAAAAATAGCGTACTCTCGTAGGCGCATTGTATTTTTCATAACTTACATGCATTCTTTTACTGTAAAGCTATGCAATTTTAAAGTATTGAAAGTATGCAAAGATGTAAATGTAATAAAAAATGTTGATCTCACACTAAAACTGACATTTACACACACTCAGTTTGAAAAACTGCTAGCTAGTAAAACTTTTCAAAACACTTAAAGGAAAGGGAAAGTATTGACATAAAAAGTCAAAGCAAATTTCAGCGAAAAAGGGTAAGTATATGTTAAATGACTGAAAAATTCAAAGACTTACTTTTCACTAGCCATAGGATTGTAGCAAGGGCATACGAGGCACTCATTTTGTCTGAAATATTTTATAATTTTCATAATTTTCATATTTTGGATTATTTGATAAATTTCCAGGGTCACGACTTTTTTACAGTCAAAGCTCGGTTATCGGCACCTCTGTGGACCGACCTCACAAAAGTCGGAGGTCAGGGTGCCGGATAGCTGAGTGTGGGACAGAGATAAAGCCAATCTCAGCAAATAAAGTGTTTTTAAAAAGCCGAATAACCGAGGGTGCCAGATAACCGAGGATCGGATGCCACTGGAATATACCCTCCCAAAAAGCTACTGGAATATACTCTCTCCATTTATTTTTGGAGGGTACCTAAAACACCGTTTTTGAAAAAAACAAATTGTAGAAAATACCGGATTAGTAATGGATAGGCCTGAGTCTAAACCTTAAGTGTACGAGCCTAAGCTAAATTAAATTTTCAAATTATTAGGTGCGCGTATATATCCAGCACCGCTTTTGAGAAGAGTTATTCAGTAGCGCCGAGGTTCGACTGTAGTACTTTTTCCTCGTGGTGCGAAAACAGACTCAAAATTAATACTCGCTCATATCATATTCAGTCATATTTTGCCCTATCAATAACTGTGCGTTGATTACTATGAAACTTTTCGAATATCTTCTGAGATACAATTACCATAATTTTTTAATAAACGGACATGTCCTTTTATTTTTCAACCTCCGAAAATTATTTTCAGGTGCTCAACCAAAATTAACAAAGTGGAGTCGGTAGAGCTCGTGAGAGTTAAAAAATGCATTAAACAAATTTGCAAAATATTCACTCTGGACTGAGTATAGGTCCTCAAAGTCAAGGGTGTCCGTTTATTAGAGAGTGTCCTTTATTAAAGAATATACGGTATGAACTCAAAGTCGACGAAGTGAAAGTTGGTTCAGTTTGAGCTGATATTTTTCCTCAGTCAGAAAAAAATTTTTTGAAGTGTGTAACATCTTTACAACAGCTTTACAGCTTTACAAATTCACGCAAGACAAAAATGTTTTACATTTGTGACAACTTTCATATGCTCAGTTTCGAAAATAAAAATCGGCCTATTCTAGTATAAGAGCTGGCTATAGTTGGCTGATGAGAAGAAGTGGCCATCAAAGACCTGTCGAGTGAACCCATTGAATTGAGAGATCTGAGCTGTTGTCCACTCCATTGCCACCTCCTGCTGTCATTTCCAACCATAATTTCGCACTGAGGAATTGTAGTTAACAGGGAGGGCCATGAGATAAGGGTAAGCGGAAGACATGTTCTCGGATGTGGAGGCACTTGGTTGATGGTGTTGCATGTATAGGCTCGATGTGGTCGACAAATCTAAAAAAGATTTGAATATAATTGAAGGATTATGTATGAAATCATCCACCCTTCACCATGCAGAGTGCTCGGATCAAGGAGGTAACCTGATATTTCGTGTTTCTCGACCCCGATTTCATGAAAAATACGCGCGTTTTTTTGAATCCGAGCGAAAAAAAAATTCAAGGCTTGAGAGTTAGAAATACGCGAACTCACTTACCTTATACATGATAACCAGAAGTACTTTTGATCAATAAATGCACATAGAGTCTTTAGCTACGACCCATATTGAAAAATTATTTTCGAGGTTTTAGTTCAAATCTTTTTTGATGCTCAAAAATTGATAAACACTGCGTAAAATGGCACTTTTTACGAAAAAATGACCAATTGTACTTTTTGGTCAAATGTACTTTTTTTTTAAATTCAGTTCGCAACCCGGACATAAAATTTCTTAGCTAGATTTGGTTTTCGAGAGAACATTCTGATAATTTTTTTCCGTTAAAATCGCATACCATCACTGCTTTGTGATTCAAACACATTGCGATCCAAAGCAGGCTGGGTTCCAGATTTGTTAGTTCTGGGAACAGGCGGTGGCGGCTGTCTTTGCCTTACATTCGCAAAACCACTGGCTGTTGAGGCGCCTGGCGATGTGGTGACGGGTATTACTAATTATTTGAGGAGAATTCACAAAACACTCTGTTGACGTTGATTTTCTAAAACAAATGCGATTCAATTAGAAAAAAATTGAAATAACAAAAAGCCCACTGATTGAGACTATCATTAATGCTGGAAGAAGAAACTGTGGCACTCTTGGAGGATAGGGAGGATAAAGAGGCGGCGTTTAAGTCACAGTTAGCAGGAGGCATGACAGCGACGAGGTTGTGAGAAGGTGGGAGGGCACGGAATGCCTACTTGTTGTGGTGGTCTGGTATCGACCTGTAATTAAGAATGGCTAATTGAAGATAATGGAAAATTAGTTTTTCTTCATACGATTCGGATTGTGTAAGGATTAAATAATACTTCAACATGAGATAAAAAAGGGCTAATTGTTCTCTGCACCCCAGTCACTCAACATAGAAAATGAAGGCAAAAATTACCGTATTCTCTCTATTAGTTCCACATGTGGGATTATTTTTCAATCGTCGAAAATCGGAAAAATTTGGAGTCGATCTCGAGATTTTTGGGTGCTCAACCAAAATCTAAAAGCGGAATCAGTAGAGCTGTGGGAGTTAGAAAAAGCAATAAACAGCTTTGTTAAATGTTTTCTTTGAGCTGAGATACAGGTCCTCAAGATAGGGGTGTGGGTTTAATAGAGAGTGTGGAATTAATAGAGAGAATACGGGATTAAAATTAGCAAAAAATGTTACAGCACATCTTTACCACTACCCAGTTCCTCTTTTTGGATCCTGATTTTATTTATAATATTTAATTGGATATAGAAGGAAGGAGTTTCATTTTAAATTTTATTTGCTCACTTGTGGCAATTGGCAATTAACACCTCAACGACTACATTGCAAAACTTAATGTCCATGATAGCCGCCATAGTTTCTTCTTTTGGGCGTAGCAATGTGGGTCCTATAAATGAAAAATGACTGTCCAAAAACAATATTATAAAAAATCTACCAAAACAGACGCCAAGATTACCGACCGTCATCAAATTTTCACTCGAGTGATCCGCTACTCTAAAAAAACTCTTGAAACACAATTCAAAAGCCTTACAATCAACCTACAATCTTAAATGTCGAATAATTAGTTCAAGCATTTGTTTGTGAGCTTCAGGCAATTTGTAAACATAGTAGTGAATGTGGTTCACTCTCTGAGAGATATCACCCATTTTAGCCGCATTGATAAAATGGCTGTGCAGGTCGAACGTCATCAAAGGTTCTGGAGATTGCGGAGAAACGTTTTTATTGCACTACTGATGGTCTGAAATTTGAAGCTTTTTTAATTAATTGTATTCTATTTTCTTTTGGAGAACCAACTTAATAATAAAATTACGCGATGTCAACAACTATGTTAATCTACACAGTTATTGACTTATAGTTAGTGAAGTCTTGACTGCAAACTGTACCAGTCAAGTTACACAGTTATTGACTTATAGTTAGTGAAGTCTTGACCGAAAACTGTACCAGTCAATTTACACAGTTATTGACTTATAGTTAGTGAAGTCTTGACTGAAAACTGTTCCAGTCAAGTTACACAGTTATTGACTTATAGTTAGTGAAGTCTTGACTGCAAACTGTACCAGTCAAGTTACACAGTTATTGACTTATAGTTAGTGAAGTCTTGACCGAAAACTGTACCAGTCAATTTACACAGTTATTGACTTATAGTTAGTGAAGTCTTGACTGCAAACTGTACCAGTCAGTTACACAGTTATTGACTCATAATTAGTGAAGTCTTGACTGAAAACTGTACCAGTCAAGTTACACAGTTATTGACTTATAGTTAGTGAAGTCTTGACCGAAAACTGTACCAGTCAATTTACACAGTTATTGACTTATAGTTAGTGAAGTCTTGACTGAGAATGTTCCAGTCAAGTTACACAGTTATTGACTTATAGTTAGTGAAGTCTTGACTGCAAACTGTACCAGTCAAGTTACACAGTTATTGACTTATAGTTAGTGAAGTCTTGACCGAAAACTGTACCAGTCAATTTACACAGTTATTGACTTATAGTTAGTGAAGTCTTGACTGAAAACTGTTCCAGTCAAGTTACACAGTTATTGACTTATAGTTAGTGAAGTCTTGACTGCAAACTGTACCAGTCAAGTTACACAGTTATTGACTTATAGTTAGTGAAGTCTTGACCGAAAACTGTACCAGTCAATTTACACAGTTATTGACTTATAGTTAGTGAAGTCTTGACTGCAAACTGTACCAGTCAAGTTACACAGTTATTGACTCATAATTAGTGAAGTCTTGACTGAAACTGTACCAGTCAAGTTACACAGTTATTGACTTATAGTAGTGAAGTCTTGACTGCAAACTGTACCAGTCAAGTTACACAGTTATTGACTTATAGTTAGTGAAGTCTTGACTGAAAACTGTTCCAGTCAAGTTACACAGTTATTGACTTATAGTTAGTGAAGTCTTGACTGCAAACTGTACCAGTCAAGTTACACAGTTATTGACTTATAGTTAGTGAAGTCTTGACCGAAAACTGTACCAGTCAATTTACACAGTTATTGACTTATAGTTAGTGAAGTCTTGACTGCAAACTGTACCAGTCAAGTTACACAGTTATTGACTCATAATTAGTGAAGTCTGACTGAAAACTGTACCAGTCAAGTTACACAGTTATTGACTTATAGTTAGTGAAGTCTTGACTGCAAACTGTACCAGTCAAGTTACACAGTTATTGACTCATAATTAGTGAAGTCTTGACTGAAAACTTCCAGTCAAGTTACACAGTTATTGACTTATAGTTAGTGAAGTCTTGACTGCAAACTGTACCAGTCAAGTTACACAGTTATTGACTTATAGTTAGTGAAGTCTTGACCGAAAACTGTACCAGTCAATTTACACAGTTATTGACTTATAGTTAGTGAAGTCTTGACTGCAAACTGTACCAGTCAAGTTACACAGTTATTGACTCATAATTAGTGAAGTCTTGACTGAAAACTGTACCAGTCAAGTTACACAGTTATTGACTTATAGTTAGTGAAGTCTTGACTGAAAACTGTACCAGTCAACTTACACAGTTATTTTCTCAAGTTAGTGAAGTCTTGACAAACGACTTTAAAGGACCATGAAACTTGATAAGCACAGCAATTTGGAAATTTTGAATTCGCGGGGACCACTCTAATTTTGTCATTAATGTTTTCGAATTGTTTTTCGTTTGCATGTAAAATTTTTTCAAAATATAGAACCGTTTACTAGTCGAGCTCAACGTTGCTGAACAATGCCAGATCGGACGACTTATCCTACTTTGACTGCACCATATCTACTTATATAAGTATAAGTTAAAGTTTACTCATAAATGGAATTAAAATTTTCAGTGCACACAAAAAAATTAATTCAAAAACATTATGGACAAAATAGGGTGGTCCGCGCGAATTCGAATTCCGCAAATTGCTGTGCTTATCAAGTTTGATGGTCCTTTAAAGGACCATAGCCTTTGCCGACAACGAGAATTTCAAATGTTTGAATTCGCGCGGGACAGTTCTCTTTCGTCTTTCATTGTACTCTTTCGAGTCATTCGAAGCAAGTCAAGAGAGTACAGTGCGAGACGAAAGAGAACTGTCCCGCGCGAATTCAAACATTTGAAATTCTCGTTGTCGGCGACGCTATGGTCCTTTAAAGGTCACCAGTATAGTCATTGTACATGGTGTTCAACCCTTATTTTACCTTTTCAAACTAACGATTAATTTTCAACTTTTCAACTAAAAAAAAAATCGACCTACTTGGATATACCCCCCCCCCCCCAAATCAACTTTTTTTAAAAGTGTTTCCAAACACCTTATATCGACCTAAAATGGCCTCAGAAGTTCAAAAAAGACATTATTTTTTAACTTCTGGTCAATAAAAAATCGAGTTTGGACACTTTTAAATTTTGACTTTTTACCTGTTTTACCATGTTTTGGTGACTGTAGCTGGGCAAAAACAGTCTCTAAATGCATTTTTGTTCAAGAGTCTTCTCGGAATTATGTCTAAGGTAAGTGAGTGCGCGCATCTCTAACCAACCAAGCCCCTTCGGGGGCGCAGGGGGCTTGGTTGCTTGGGGTTGAGATGCGCACACCCACATACTTAGACGCAAATCACTCGAAAGTGACTCTGGATGCATAAAAACCATATGCATACCAGAGTTTATTTATGCGGTAGCCCCAGTCAACAAAACTATGTTCAACATCTTCCTTTTCACACTAAATTGGCCCTTTTTGGTCCTTTCCCACCTTAATACAGACCTAAATCCCTTTAAAAATGGTCAAAATGGGTGATTTTGGGTGATCCAGAAACTCGATTTTTTATTGACCAGAACTCAAAAATAATGTTCTTTTGAGCTTCTGAGGCGATTTCAGGTCGATATAGGGTGTTTTGGGAACATTTAAAAAAAAGTTGATTTGGGGGGGGGGGGTATATCCAAGTAGCGCCAAAAATCATTCAAATGGCTAGTTTAAATTTCTGAATTTTTTTCCGCACAAACATTAACTAATGCCTTTTTTAGGAGTAAAAAATCGATTGAGTAATTGGTTGACTTTAACGGGGCACAAAGTCATTTCGTCACTGAAAATATCTATACTTTGAAAATCGTTAATCATTGTAATAACGTTTCAGCGTTTCAATGTAGCACAAATCAAGAGCTAAATAAGCTTTTAACAGAAAAATTTATGAACATCTAAGCTTGAAAATTTAAGCGTGATATATTACTTTTTAAAAATAAATAAAAGTAAAAACTGAGCGAAATTCAACTTTTTTCGGATTGAATTTTTCACATTGGTTTCACCTCGAAAAGCCATATCTCAACATTATTATATTAAAAAAATAGCTCTTGATCTGCGCTACATTGATAATTTTATTACTGTAAGCGAGGAAGATAGCATGGAAATAAGAAACAGGCCCGGGACCACCCGATAGCTCAACTGGTTAGAGCGTCGACTTGCAAGGAAGATATCGGGAAATCGCACTTGTTCTTAGGTCTGTACAAAAGCTGTACACGGCCACTGACGTAGGCGACTGTACAATGCTCAACAGTTTTTCAAACTATGAATTTTTTTAATCATAAAATGCTTTTCGCCCGTTAAATCATCCAATCATTAAATTGATTTTTTACACCTAAAAATAAAGGATAAATCTGAAAAGTGCCACCTTTTGGCTGAAAAGTACCACTTTTTGTCGTTGACTATAAAAAAGCTTACTTTTCAGCAAAACGGTGGCACTTTTCTGCCAAAAGGTGGCACATTTAATTCTCTTCCGAAAATTAACGCATTAGTCAATATTTGTAAGTATAATAAATGGGGCAATTTCAGCTAACCAATGGTAGATCGCTTACCTCTTTTGGTTGAAAATAAAAATTAAATTTTAGTTTGAAAAGTAAAAAAGAGGTTTAACATCCTGTAGTTAAAGGTCGAACTTGATCGACTTTAGCTAAGGACCACGGTTTTTAGACCAGCATTTCCACTATTCGCATCGGTGGAGATAGCATTCCTGTTTGAGACCACAAATTTTTTATTTTTCGTTTCGATTTTAACACGAAACTCATTGAAATTGGTTCAATTTCTGTCAAAGTGGTGGGGTCTCAAACATAAAAATTGTTCTCAGCTAGTTTAAATTTAACAGGTTTATATTATTAACTTAATTTACTTTACAAATTTTCAATTTTGTTTGAAAGATCCCGATTTATCTTGATTACCAAGCTGGCTCAAATTAATAACTCAAAACTACCTTGACTTCCCATTCTGTATCGTCTCCCAGATTTAAGCGGTCTGTCGAGTTTTTCCTCTTGTCCAATGCCAATTGCATCAGTTTCTGAACTTTGGATGTGACTCCACAGTTGCGGTAAATGCCTGCTCTCGAATTCCTAGAATTACGGTTTATAGTCTCCATGGGTAGTGAAAACAGCATGAAAAAACCTCACCATGCTCTTCAATGACTCGTAGACACTGCCTTACAAAGTCAAAACCTGACTCATCTAGCATAGCTGCAAAATAGTTGAAATTAGTATCATTAAGATTTTTTGTTGTCCGATGATTATTTAAAATTATTGTTTTTAATTTTTTGGCACTAATTAATTGCGTTGGCATGTAATCACACCCGTGCTGCCCGTTCAAGCTTTGACACACGCAACTTTGCTTTGAGCTAACATTTTTAAGGTTTTGACTTTTGAGATAATTTATAGTCTTGCAATTATTTGCCAGTTTTTTTAAATTTTGATATTTTTCATAACTTTTTATGTCTGATCCACAATACCGTATAATCCATCAATAACAAAAGCGGGTAGGAAAGCACTTCCATGGTTGATCATTCTCAATCCTCTAGCAATATTATAGCCCGCTCCTACATTAGTCATCAAAGTGGAAGTACTCCAGGATGAGGACCTTCCTTTTGACACCATACCATTCATGGCGCTAATATTATTAGTAAAAATAACCAATATAATTCTATTTCTAACTGACCAAGCTCTAAATTTAAGTGACTAATGGTAAATCATGGATAGGGAAATACAAGTATTAATACCATAGGGTGGTCTAAGAAATTCCCTGGATTTGTAACAGCCATAATTTTATTCTTCGAGCGATTTTTGAAATTCTGATTCCGCCAATCCATTTTTTCCGCCGTCAATATTCTGCTTTTAAATAAAGTGAAAACACGATTTTCGCTTAGTCCCCCTGGCTATACCGAAGCTATCTACAGTCCATGGATCGATCCACAGAGTTGACCAAGCAAAAATAGCATTTTTCACATAATGCCCCAAAAAATGTCGCCGGCGAGAAAAAAATTAATTGAAAATGGCTCAGAGAAAAAGTAATGGCCGACGCTGCTATGATATACTCCTCCCAAAGCTACTTTGATATACCCCCTCCCAATAATTTTTCAGGTTCCCCAAAAACCATACTTTTTCTTTGAAAGATGCTGAAATTAGTACAGGTTGTCCTTGAGAATAATGACTAGGGCCCGAAGCTTGAGCCTAATTCCTAAGCCCAAAAATTATCGGGGGAGGGTGTGTATATCATAGTAGCGCCAAATGGGCGTTTGAAAACCAGAGACTTTCTTTGACGACCCTGTAATTTGCTCAATTGAAATTTTCAAAATCCTATTTAAAATCTTGGCAAGAGCAAACACACACCAAAACCAAGAATAGAGCTCACGTAAGATAAAGTAAATCATATGTTTTGTTAAAAACAATGAAAAAACATCCTCAAAATACAAATTTTCGCCCACATCTTCAACAAAAACAGGCTGCACTATGGAAACCAAAGCAATGAAGACACTAGCAGTCTTCTTCCTCAAGAGTGAATCATGAAAAATATCAGCAGAAGCAAGAAAAATACTACGAGTAGAGACAGCAAAGAGTAAACAAGTGTTAGGACCAAAAGAAGCCAGAGGTCGTCGGTGGTGACAAACCATAATAAGTTGCCTCAAGCCAAGTTTACAGGGTGCTTTAACTAATTTAGCTAATTTAAAGCAGATGTAACTTTTTCTTAACACTCGCGGCATCTATTGGCAGGTCGGTATATTTCGTGCGAAATTGAACGGAAAACACGTCTTAAATAAAAAAAATCTCGAATAAAAAGTGGCTTTTTTGAACAATAAACCGGTCCTCAAACTTTGGTCATTTTCGAACCAAAAAAACTGGGCCTCTGATTTTTTTTGTACCGTGAGTGTTCATGTGCTATAAAAACTGTGCCTTGCATTCAAAAAAAGTATCATTCTTGATTTTAAAAAGTTCTACGACTATCTTTTGTTGTATAAGACTGTTATATAAGAATTTTTATATAAGAATTGCGGTTTTTAAAGCCTTAATGTAATCTTAGCATAACCTGTTTTACAGGACTGGACAATTCTTGGTGCTTTTTTTTAACAAATACCCTTTCATGCGTAATTTTTTTCTGAAGCTCTCCAGTAGATAAATTTTTTTAGGAATTCGATTCAAAAGGCAAAACTTTTATAAGATGCTTGGTTGCCAAGAAATATAAAGAAGCAGATTGAAAAAACTTTGAAAAACGACTATCCTATTTTAAGCATTTTTTCATCATGCTAAGTTATTCGGATTCCTAATGGCATGTTAACGATGTTCGAGTTCGGGTTTTGGTTACGTGAACACCTCTGATCCGAACTCGAACCCTAACTCGAACTTTAACTCGAGGGTGTTTACGTATCTCGAGTTCGAGTCCAAGTTCGAGGTCGAATTGGAAGGTGTTCATGCATATAACTCGGATTCCATTGTAGTAAAACACAAAAACTAACTTTAGTGGTTTCAGACGGTCTTGGGGTGAAATTCCAAATGATCAAACTTATATACATGTATATTTTCAAGGTCGACCTCTAACTCAAACTCGAAGTACGTAAACACCTTCGAGTTAGAGTTAGAATACTTGTTTTTGAGTACATGAACACTTCTTACCCTAACTCTAACTCGAACAAAATGAACAAGCCATGAAAATTTCAAGAACTTTTATCAGGTATCAGAAAAAAATGCACATGGATGAGTGCTTTTGAAAAAATCAAAATAAAAAATTGCGTTATAACAAATAAACTCTGAAAATGCTACAGGTTTTTAAAAGCCAGCCCAATTTTTGTTTCAAACACCCTGTAGTTTAGCCCTCTGTACGTGCAATTAACTGTCCGTCAACGGCAAGTCAGTGAAGAAAAAAGACAGGCACCAGAGATAAAGAAGGCCAAAAGCAACCAACTATTGTTGGCACTACACAAAAGAGTGCATGACGTTGTCTAATACCCAGCCTACACAACTAGCTGGGTGCTCGGTAAAAAACTTTGCTGAAAAGAATATTTTTGCAATCTCTGGAGAATGATGAAAAAGAGATGAATGAAAAGAGTCAAAAATATGAAGATTCGAAGATTTTGTATGCAAGAATATGTGAGTGGATTTTTGCTTCAAATAATTTTTTAGCATTTTTATGGGAGGTTGGAACTCGAAGGTTTGAGCCTGAAAAAATAGGACTTGCATAATTAAGACAGATACTTGTTTAAAAAAGTCTATTTATGGATTTTTTGGGCAGATTTGGGAAGTGGGCCTATTGTTTTATTTTTCCACAATTGGTAGAGGGTGATGAATGGTTCAAATTGAACCGCGCTATAAAAAGTTTAAATTTCAATAAAAAAAATCACTGAATTTCACATACAATTTCCTACAGTCGACGCTCTAGCATCCCCTCTCCCTAAAGTTCGTTCCCGCCTAGGGTCTGACTCTTTTTTCGCTCAATTTTTAAATTGTTCGCTAAAACTAATTTGACAGTCTAATTCGAAATATTGCAAGCATTCTGATTTTGGCGGCCGTTTTTGAGAAAAAAATAATCTTGCCATTTAGACTTGCAACGCTTGATATTGTGCTTGATATTGTTGTGTTGATACAACATCGCCTTAAATCACAAAAAGGCGAGTCTAAATGGCAAAATTATTATTTTTCTAAGAAACGACCGGCAATATCGGAATCCTTGCGATATTTCAGACTAGACTGACGAATCAGTTTTGGCGAAAAATTTCGAAAATCGAGGTGAAAAAGTGTCGAACCCTAGGCGTCAACCAACTTGATGGGATACGCTATGTCGAGCGTTGTCTGTATTGCTATTTTTCGTCAAATTTTTATTGTCATTTTTTAAAACTTTCAAAATAGGTCAAAAAAGTAAGAGCCTATAGATAGAGGAACAAAAATAACTATAGACTCATAAATTT
Organism: Ditylenchus dipsaci; assembly: GCA_004194705.1. NCBI lineage: Eukaryota > Metazoa > Nematoda > Chromadorea > Rhabditida > Anguinidae > Ditylenchus > Ditylenchus dipsaci. Next base: position 107,769 of record SADC01000471.1, read on the forward strand.
TAAAATATCAATGTCCGTTAAGAAGTGGGTCGAAATACGCTCAAAGTAAAAACCCGAAATTCATATGCACAGCTTTAGTTAAATACTTTTTTTTTCTAGAAACGACTGAGATTGAATTCCACCTACTCACAAAATCATAGTAAAACATTCGTCAAACAAATAAATTTCTGCAAAAAACTTGAAAGTACAAAGGCAATTTTGTTAGCAAAATATAATAACACTTATTGGAACAGCCAATTTCATTGTTATGCTAAAGCACACGTTTCTTGAGTTAAAGCGAGGGAGGAGAGTAGCATGTTTAGAGGCGTATAATTAGATTGGATGCTGCCATTCCATCGCCATCAGCAAGCTGCCGGAAATCTCCTTGTCAGCGCAAAATACACATCATTGCCATTCACCCCCACTGCTAATAGAAAAAATACTAAAACAGTTCCAAGTAATATTGCTTGAGGTCAAAAAGGAAAAAAAAATAGATAAAAGTTTGTACTCTATTTACTTTTCTCTAGATTTTTCGTTTTTCCAACTTATCTTTAGTTACAAATAAAAAAATTTCCAGACACAAAGAAAAAAAACGCAATAAAGTAGTAAGTGAAGAGAAAAATTTCAAAAGTTTCAGCACAAATAAAACTGCCATAAACACCACTATATCAAATGAATATGTGAAGAAGAAGACGACGACTGAAAAAAATAAGAAGAAAAAAAGAAGAATTAAACAAACCCAGCTTAAACAAAAATTAAGAGCAATAGGAGAGCAAAAAGAGGCTTAAATTGGAGCGAGGACTTGGGTTGCAGTAGACTATGCCTTAACTACCAGCCCATTATCCACGGGCAATCCAATAGCAATAGGGTGGGTGTCTTCTTATTCTTATCATCATCATCATTATCCTACTCCCCCCTTTCCAATTGTTATTGACACAAACAGACACTAAGCTAGGTGAGAGAAAAAAGAAGCCGTCGAGTATACAGACACACCTATATTTGCGAAGGAGAGCTCGGAAATCCCTACTGGAATACTATTACTTATTTTAGGCTTTTTTTGGTTAAGGAGCTGTTTCATCGGACACTTTGTTGTTCTGAACACTACTGAAGCTGCTGAGTTGTCAGAATGCTATAGCAGAATTTTTTTTAATGATTGGGCAAAAGCAGCGCATAGGTATTCTGGCCCTATCCCTCAATGGGGGATTTTTTTGCCTTGGTCGCCCCTGTTGTTTTTTTGTGATTCTTTAAGCTTTATGCTTAGGCAAAAGCTGGCAGGCGTATGTTAAGGCAAACTCAAAAATGAGTCTTAGATATGTTTGAGTCCGTCCTAACATACGCTCTATAACCAAAGACACCAACATGACCGCCAGAGTCTTTTTCTTTGTTTGACGTTCACCATGGATAGTAAAGGCAATTAAAATAGATTTTAGACCCGTTTTCAAGACGTGTCCAAAAGTGACATTTTTGAAAGGGGCATGCCACATGCTCACTCAATTTTTTTTCTCGTAATCATTGAACTCCTGTACGAATTTTTCAACTGGTTTCTAACAAAACCATATCTAAAATCAATTTTGGGCCTTGGTTCGTCTGGTTGAAAACCGTACAGAAGTTCAATGATTAGGAAAAAAATTGAATAGGGTGGCGTACTCACAGCTTGAAGTATAAAATATTAACTGTATAACTTAGCAAACATAGTAATTTAGAAATTTTTCAATTCTATAGCCATAAACTAACACTGTATAAGTTAGCCAACATATTTATATGTTAAAAGCTTTAACTATAAACTAATAACTGTATAAGTTAGCCAACATAGTTGTATGTCTTAAAAGCTTTAACTATAAACTAACAACTGTATAAGTTAGCCAACATAGTTGTATGTCTTAAAAGCTTTAACTATAAACTAACAACTGTATAAGTTAGCCAACATAGTTGTATGTCTTAAAAGCTTTAACTATAAACTAACAACTGTATAAGTTAGCCAACATATTTATATGTCTTAAAAGCTTTAACTATAAACTAATAACTGTATAAGTTAGCCAAAATAGTTGTATGTCTTAAAAGCTTTAACTATAAACTAACAACTGTATAAGTTAGCCAACATAGTTGTATGTCTTAAAAGCTTTAACTATAAACTAACAACTGTATAAGTTAGCCAACATAGTTGTATGTCTTAAAAGCTTTAACTATAAACTAACAACTGTATAAGTTAGCCAACATATTTATATGTCTTAAAAGCTTTAACTATAAACTAATAACTGTATAAGTTAGCCAACATAGTTATATGTCTTAAAAGCTTTAACTATAAACTAACAACTGTATAAGTTAGCCAACATAGTTGTATGTCTTAAAAGCTTTAACTATAAACTAACAACTGTATAAGTTAGCCAACATAGTTGTATGTCTTAAAAGCTTTAACTATAAACTAATAACTGTATAAGTTAGCCAACATAGTTGTATGTCTTAAAAGCTTTAACTATAAACTAACAACTGTATAAGTTAGCCAACATAGTTTATGTCTTAAAAGCTTTAACTATAAACTAACAACTGTATAAGTTAGCCAACATATTTATATGTCTTAAAAGCTTTAACTATAAACTAACAACTGTATAAGTTAGCCAACATAGTTATATGTCTTAAAAGCTTTAACTATAAACTAACAACTGTATAAGTTAACTGTATAAGTTCTAATAGTGTCCAGTCTCTATTTGAACACTAGTCTCTATTAGAGCAACACCCCTCACGCCCAAAACTAGGGTGGCAAACTATATTTTATTTTAACATAAAACCAAAAAATTGGATTTTGAAGATAGAGCACTATGGTATTCCATTACAGTCGAACCTCGTTATAAGATACACCCAGGGACCGACCCAGCTGTATCTTATAACGAGGTGTATCTTATATAGGGGTGTAATTTGACGGGAGTTATTTAACTTGGGACCGGACCAGGTGTATCTTATAACAGGTTTATCTTATATTGGGTGTATCTTATAACGAGGTTCTACTGTGGAATAAATACGGTAGTTACTTGTTTCGAAAGCTTATTTTACTTAATAATAGAAGGGTATGTGTTTAAAAAAACTTAATATTGAAAAATCTTACAATTTTAAACTTAGAAATACATCAGCTCACGCTCTCGACCTAGATCATTACTCAACCTTAAAAAATAGACATGTCTATTTAAAAAATTCGAAAAAGCCTTTGGAATAAGAAGGCGAAAGAGTAAAAAACTAGAATGAAGCCATAAGAGCAATAATCAAGACAATTTTTTAGAAAGAACACAGAGTAAAAGACCAGTAAGGCCGTTCAGAATAGTAGCAGCTAAAGTTTTTTGCTCACTAACTTCCTATAGCCGGCATATGGTTGAAACCAGTTGGGAGTGTTTCTTAGAGCTAGTTTTGGTCTCTTTGTTAGTGGTATAATCGCAACTTAATTTAAAAAATTACGTCGAATTTTACGAATATTGTTTCAGATAATTCACCATTATTGAATAAAAAGAAGAGAAGAAAATTGACTTGGAATTGAATTTTTTGATTTTTGCTTGAATTGATTTGGCATTTGTGTGCGTGTGCGTGCAGACAGCACGGCAGTTTATAGCTGACTAGCTATTTCCTGATGTATAAATGAGTCAAAGTTGTTTCAAAAAGCAAAGTTTAAAATTAAATTCAGGCTTGTTGTGGTGTTGTTTCGTGGATAATTTCAGCTTTTTCATATCATATCAAAAACAAAGACTCTTAGGACTAGACTTAAATAAAAAATACATGCAACATTTTTTCGAAAAATTTCGCATTCACATGTATATATTTTAGTTTATGATTTCAAGATTATGTCAGCATATTACATTTAATTAAAAAAAAACTAATAAAATCAACTAACAAGGGAAGGTCACTTAGTGGAGCTTGAAAAATCTGTCAGAGCAGTTTTGTAGCTCTTGATGCGTAGAATCACGTGGTGTACCGTATTTCCTTTAATAGCTTACCCGGGTGAGTTATTTTTTGGATCGCTGAAAATTGGGAAATTTGAGGTCGATCTCGAGATTTTGGGTGAAAATATTAAATTTAAAAACTGGAATCGGTAGAGTTCGTGGGAATTAAGAAAACGCAATAAACAGCTTTGCAAAATATTCGTTCCGAGCTGAGATATAGGCCTCAAAGTTGAGGGGGTGAGTTATTACAGCAGGGTGAGTTATTAGAGGAAATACGGTATGTCCTGTTTGCCAGTGGAGCGACCTTTTTTTAAGCTAGGCTGGTTTGAAGTTAGGACATAAATTAGGTACTCTTATTTCAAGTGTTTTATTTCATGTGTTTTTTCACTCGATGAAAATATGATGATATACACTCGTTTAAACGTTAATTCGAAGCAGAATGAGTTGCTCTTTCTAATGAGTACAAAAAGTCCATAGTCTGTATTAAATTTTGGTGAAAAAAGTGTGTTTTTTCAAAAAATCTGCATTTTTGAACACCAATTTTCGACGAAAAAACCGCTATGAAAATCGGAAATCGGCATGCACCCTCTTAAGTTCTGGTGCATTTAACAGAAAATCGAATTTTGCATTTTTGTGATAAAAATCTCTGTAAAAAGTTGATGGAGGTCAGATGAAAAAGGCCTTTAAAGTTGGCTCGTCGTCACTACTCTTTTCAGTTTTTGACGTAAAATTTTTTTTACTACGAAAACCCGGATTTCTGACACCAAATTCGTGATCAGTGTATCTGATTCACTACTAAAACCACTTTCATATTTTAAATTTTTCTCAGAACAATAAACTTTCGAACAAGTCAATAATTGGTATTTCAAATATTATTGTCCTGAGAGGAATTTGAAATATGACAGTCAAGTAACACCTCTGAGAGGAGAATCTGAGATTAGTTTTAGAAGTTAATCAGATACGCTGATCACGAATCCGGTTTCAGAACTCCAGGTTTTCGTAGTAAAAAATTTTTACGTCAAAAACTGAAAAAAGTTAGTGACGACTAGCCAACTTTAAAGGCCTTTTTCATCTGACTTCCATCAACTTTTTACAGAGATTTTTTATCAGAAAAATGCAAAATTCGATTTTCTGTTAAATGTACCAGAACTTAAGAGGGTGCACGCCGATTTCCGATTTTTGTAGCGGTTTTTTCGCCGAAAATTGGTGTTTAAAAATGCGGATTTTTGAAAAAAACACACTTTTTTCACCAAAATTCGATACAGACTATGAAATTTTTGTACTCATTAGAAAGAGCAACTCATTCTGCGTCGAATTAACGTTTAAACGAGTGTATATCTTTAAGTGAAAAAACACATAAAATAAAACACCTGAAATAAGAGTACCTAATTTATGTCCTAACTTCAAACCAACCTAGCTCAAAAAAGTTCACTCCATGGGCAAAAGGACATACACCACGTGATTCTACGCATCAAGAGCTACAAAACTGCTTTGCACGATTTTTAAAATAGGCGCTTTACTAAGTGACCTTCCCTTGTAAATTGAGTACTTGTCAATTTGGGCTCTTGAATAATTCGGCATGTTCAGATCGACCACTAGAGATTTCATAATTTATTTAATGAATTACAAAATTTATATCCAGCTAGATTTAATCAAAAGCTTTGTCACACTAAAATCTATCAAAGAAGCCAAAAGTAAAAGTTTTTTCAATAATTGCCTTTATTACTCTGAGCTTTTGCCACATTAAGTAGGAATATTTTTCTTTTAATAATATAAACAGAACATACTTAAAAATATACTGCCGACTGTATTTTGTGTAATTTCAAAATTTTAACTTAGTAAAAAGTTTTCAAGTCATGAAAAATGAACTTACTTTCAAAAGAATTGGCCGAAGGCGCGCCAGCTCCAGGCGAATACACCGGCTCCCTGCCGTCCATAGAGTCCAACCACTGGCGTCTGTCCTCTTCACTCAGGGCCTGCAGGGTCATCACATCTGGGCCTGTTCGAGTGCCCGTGCTCTCCTCTGGAATGACATCGAAACAAAACCTAAATAATGATATTGTTAAAAATATAGTTAATAAAATTTTCAATTTTTTATCGAAAATGTGAACTGTTTTGGCTGAATTTGACGAATTTTGGTATGAGATATGACTAACCTTTAAGTAGTCGGTTTATTGACAAATTAAATCAAATTAAAAATTTGAATTTTAGCACTTATTCTCTAGAAATTAGGGTTCACCAACAAGAACATTTTCGAGAAACTGGCCGCAAATTGCCCGCCTTTTTCTTGAGCAAAAACTAAAATTTACCCAGTATAGTAAACATCATGCAAAATTTAGAAATATAGATTGGCCTGATTTTGCGCACATAATTTTTTTTTGAAATTACCTGAAAATACTTTGCCTGAGCAATATCTCGAATTCGAATTTGACATGTAAATACTAAAATTACTTAACAAAAAGCAAAAAACAGCGTTTTACGCAGGTTAAGTCAGCAAGGTACACTGGGTGACTTGCTTTTACTTTTTTCTAAATAAATTTTATACTAGTTTAAAGAACTCGGACTATATAAAAATCGGACCCATTTTTTTGCCTTGGTTCCTGTTGATTTTTTGTGCATTTTTGACAATTTTTTTATTTCTTTGTCGGAGTTTGTTCAACAATTCTAACACAAAAAGCTAGATGATGATAATGGGATGGGATAATAATGAAAATTGGGTGGAAAGTAAAGAAATTAAAAAATTGGCAAAAAATGCACAAAAAATCAACAGGGGGGACCAAGGCGAAAAACGGGGATCCATTCTTAATAGGGCCAAAAACTTTCACTAAAGTCAACCCTCGATATAACAGCCCCCACCTCAAGTTCGTTCCCGCCTAGGGTCCGACACTTTTTAACCCTGATTTTTGAATTGTTTTGAGAGCTGTCTTTTGCTAGTCCAGTCCCAAATATCGTAAGGATTTTTAATTTGCCGATCGCTTTTCAAATAAAAAATGATTTTGCCGAAGAGCGGGTACTCGATATAAGGGTTCTATATTTTTAAAATAGGGAGCTGTTACATCGAGTACCTGCGGATCTATGCGAAAAAATAATTTTTTATTTGAAAACAATCGGCAAATTGAAAATTTTCACGATATTTAGGACTGGACTAGCAAATGACAACTCGCAAACCAATTTACAAAATAATGGTAAAAAGAATGGCACACCCTAGGTGGGAACGAACTTGAGGTAGGGGCCGTTATATCGAGCGTTGACTGTACTAAAATGTTCACTAAATTATATTGAGTACTAAATGAGCTAGACGAGATTTGGCGAAAACGAGATTTGCCAAAACGATACTTGGCAAAACGAGATTGATCGAGGGACTAACAGGTGGCTAAGGTTTTTTTTTCATTTTTTTCGTGAAATTTTCAAATTCTGTCTCAGATATCCCAAACCACTGAGAACTACCGAAGTCACGCAAAACCACTTCAACCTACAGTTCAATAAATCACCTTAAACATCGTAAATTATCGTTCAGAATTGTGTTGAGTGGTTTTAGGTGCTTTGGGTGCATGAGGGTGATTAAAAGTGGGTTTGGTGGTTGAGGGTTGGTTTTAGGTAGCTTAGGATATTTTAAATATGATGTTTGGGTGGTTTTAAATAATTTGGGGTGATCATTAAGTATTTCGGACACAACTGCAAAAATATGCCTCGCCCCTTTCTGGCCATTGGCAAACCTTGTTTTGCCAAATCTCATTTTGGCAAAACATACCTTTGCCAAATCTCGTTTTTGCGAAATCTACCCTACTAAATACATACAACTTGAATAAGGAAATTTTTGAACAAAAAATTAGTTTTTTTTTCAACAAAAACAACAGATAATAACTTCTATAGGCTATTTCTCAAATGTTTCATTATCGTGAGGGGTCTAGACTTTCGCAGGACATCTGCGGATGCTTGACAATGATACACTATGAAAAATATGATCTTTCTTTTCAGAATCACAACAACTCAGATACTTTCCTTGTGAACAAAATTTAAAAATTCGGCCAAATTTTTTAAAAATTTCCGAACTACTTGAACAACTCAATGTAAATCCATGATTGAATTTTAAAACCAAATTTTTCAAACAAAAAATACATAAACATAAAACTCGCAATACCTTTTGTCAATGGAATCGGAGGCTCTGCGGACACAGCTTTTCAACTAAAACAACCCAAAAATGTATTAGCAGTGAGCGGGCGGGACTGCCTAATAGCAGCAGAAGCAGTAGAAGCATAGCCCAAAAGCTAGTGCCTCGACTGCTGCTGCAGCAGCAAGAGCAAAATGAGCAAACCTTGAAAGAAACTGAACTATCGAGCAATTGTTTTTCCTTCATCTCCTGCAATACTAGAAACATGAGCAAGCAAGTTGGTTAGAGTGCAAAATCGAATATAAAGAAAGAAACAGGGGACAGACATGTGAGTGCGCACTCCCCAAACACACACAACAACAAGAATAAGAAAAGGAAGAAGGCAGGAAACAATTTGACGACAACCACAACCCAATGAATAAATAAGGAAATAGAGAGATTACAAGGCTTTTGAAAGCACTTGCCCCACCATGGCTAGTAGAAAATATTTTTGAAGATTTTGGACATTTGGTAAATATTTGTTAATAAAAAAAACTTTCAACAACACTATAATTTTTTTTTACTTTTTAGACGGGTACCGAATGTTGGTTTTTTAACAATAATTTTATAATTCTTCTTGCCCAAAAAGATTTTGGGCGCTATTCGGGAATAAATTTTGAAACACCCCTTTCAGTCAAATCAACTTGGGTGACCAAGGCAATTTTTTTTGTATTTTTTAAAAAAAAATTGCCTTTGTTACCCAAGCTGATTTGACTGAGGGGTGTGTTTTAAAATTGCTCCCTACTCGGTTTTAGTGACCAAAACGTGGCGAAATACCAAAAAATCACCAAAACCATAGAAAGGACCAAGGTAAAAATGACCAAAAACGACAGTGAGGCCCAAGGCGGTGGGTTGAAACCGAGTAGCTTAAGGGTGGAGGGTGTAAAAACGAGTAGCATCCTCTTTTTCACTTTTTCTTAGAAGGAGAGATATAATTTGCTTCTATTAAAATTAGATTTGATATTCCTTACTTTGAGGGTAGGATGGCGGGTAGCAGATATTGTTGAACACTTGTTTTCACCTCGTTTTAAAAAAGCTCATAATGAGACCCGTTGTTAAAGGACCATGGTTTTTGCGCGCAGTGGAATGTTCAAAATTTGAATTGGCGGGTGACACTTCTCTTTCGTCTAATGCTGTACTCTTTGGAGTAATTCGAAACGACTCGAAAGAGTATACTGATAGACGAAAAAGAAGTGTTCCCCGCCAATTCAAATTTTGTACATGCCACTGCGCGCAAAAACCATGGTCTTTTAACTATAGAATTTCTCGTATAATGTATGAAAAATTCCACAGTTATTTGTTTTTCAATGCAGTTACTGCCAGCTGAAACACTGTAGATTCTGGTTTTTTTTTCGACTGACGGAACAAAGCGAGTTCTTGATTATTACAGAAATCACAAAAATATTCACTGGAGTCGAATTATTGTCTTGATCCATCCTAACATGTCGCACAATATATTTTTATTTTAGCTTGTTATTAGACCAGAAGTAGTGCGAACTTGGTGTCATTCTGTTAATAATAAGCAAATTTTTTGTAGAAATACCAAAAAGGTTTTACTTAGTTTTACACGTACTAAAAATCGATTTCTAAGAATATTCATGAAAGCTTGTGTAGTGGAAGGACTGTGCAATTCAATTATACACACTTCTCAACTCATCCCTGGTTGTCTTGTCCTCCCCAGCAAAGGACAGCAGGTAGTGGTAGGTAAATCCACCTTGCTCTTTTGTATAAGGCTAGACAATCGAACTACTACTTCAGGATAGTGCTACAACAATACAATCCATCCAATTTAGTTATGTTTTTTTAGATACAAAAGAGCAATCAATAAATGGATAGAATTAGTAGTAGGTTGGAATGGATTTAGAAAAAAGAAGGTAGGGACAAGGTTGGAAATTGTGAGGGAGTTGTTTGAACACCACATGCATAGCTTATGAATAATTTGTTGTTGTTGACCAGAGTGGACCAGTAGTTGCCACGACAACTACTAATAAAGCCAAAGACTGTTGTAAGATACAGTTTCAAGTACCGTTTGAACAACTTAGATGAACAATATAAGGCGGAAGAACTTAGAGGAAACTCAAAGTATGTTTCTAGTCAAAAAATGTTTTTCTGACGCGGTTTTTAAATTTTTTTAAATGCAATAGCTGACGTATTTATATTCCAAAGTTATCAAGAACAAACTTGCGCAGAATTGAAATTTGTATTAGGATAGCAGTGGCGTACGCAGGAATTTCTGACGGAGGGGGCACCAGGCCATTTTTAGGACATTTCACCTACACTGTTTTTCAAACTTTCGAGACCATTTTACCTACACCATTTTGAAAAAAAAATTTGACGGGGGGGGGCACGTGCCACCCCTCCCCCTGGGTACGCCTCTTAGGAATAGGGTTGTCGAATCGAGCCCTCGATTTCGAGTTTTGAACTCGAAAACTCGAAAATTTTCGAGTTTCGAGTCTTTTTTCCGAGTATCGAAGCCTCGAAAAAAAATTTCGAGGCTTAGGCTTAACTCGATAAAAAAAAGTCTACCGCATTATCTGTATTAGGCCCGTTTATTTTTCAACCACTCAAAAATCGGAAAATTTTAAAGTCAATCTCGATATTTCTAGGTATTCAACTAAAAATAAAAAGTGAAATCAGTGGAGCTAGTAGGAGATAAGAAAATGCAATAGACCGCTTCGCAAAATATTCACTCCGGGCTGGAATATAAGCCCTCAATGTCAAAGGGACCGTTTATTAGAGATAATTCGGTATGCCTTTACAAAAGGTCAACTATTGCATTTAAATAAAAATATGAGAGTCAGACGAGTTTTTTTGTAAATCAGCTTAACACAGGTTTAGGCAATTTAAAAAATAAAAGTATCAATCTGTTCAAAGCTAGAATCGAACCTGTAGAATTTATTGTGTCAAAATAGACCAAATAAATTCAAGAGACATAGAGAGACCACGATATTTATGAGAAAAGAATTACATATCTTGAAAACTCACAGATTTGGTGGAGCTACTAACAGGAATCATGTAAAAATGCTTAAAAAAAGTTTTTAAAAATGTTAAAATATCTACAAACTTTTGCAGAAACTAACCGAGTTTCTTTTGAAAAGATGCAATAGTATTTGCCCAGTTCCTCGAAAGTATTTTGACATCTCGACCAATGCTCCTACAAGTTTATAAATAATGTATAAATAAAATAAAAATACTTACGGGATCAAACTCTTTTCTTGCATGTACATATAGCCCTGCTTTATGATGCTGTTCAGGGGACGGGCTGGTGTGTTTGGGCCAGTAACTGAGTTAGGGGTACTCGATGCTGACGGAAATACCTGCATATTTGAGGTTTTTTATTTATATTACTTTTAAAAATAGTATACAGTCTAATCTCGATATAAAACCACCCCATCAAGTTGTTTCTGCCTAGGGTCCGACACTTTTTACCTCAATTTTTGAAGTCTTTTG
>SADC01000472.1:0-49092 GCA_004194705.1 Ditylenchus dipsaci
ATCGGGACTTCTGTCTGCAGTCTCTTTAGGATATCCTTTTTCGATGTCACGCTGAAAATCAAAACAAAGCATTTTTTTCTGATTCAAAATTGCGTGGTGAACCATTTTAATAAGACCAAAATTTCGATTTACTTAAAGTGGCATGCTCGCGCCCGATCCAATAATTCTGCATTACAAATTCGGGTACCAGGCACGCCAGAGATTTGAATTTCAAAATCTTTTTGGCGAAATTTTGGATGTGTTCTTTTTAGCTTTTTCTTGGTGCTTGTAGGAATTGTCCCATTGACGTAATGGCTAGAGTCTGGTGGAGTCTAAAGCTGTAGGTGTCTATTTATTGTTACTTATGTTGACATGAGTTATTCTTACGAATTTTCAACCTCTACTCAGATAAGTAAGAATAGTCGGTCCGCTTTAGATAATGTATTATCGCATTTCTGCCGTCTTGTGCTTTTTTCGTCTGTGTTCCTTTTAGGTGTCGGCGATGGCTCCGAGAAGAACAAGCTGGTGAAGCGAGATGAGTCCTATATGCTAAAGATTCCGATGAGGTTTCTGTGTGTGCGTGGTATGTTTTGCTGTTTTCACTATGGCCGACGATTGGTAATACTTCCTGATTTAGCCTCTACTGGATGGCTGAGTGCTCGAGGCTTATTATAGATAAGTTTTCTCTATAGTGTTGGCCGCCTCTTGCTTTCTCTCTCTCATGTGTTCTAGGTGCCTTCAAATGGACGAACACAAACGAGAAGAGGAAACGAAGTCAAATTCCATATTGCTGAATTATGATCCGTTTGTTCTTTGTATTGTTTTCTATTTTTGCTCAATAAATTTTAAAATAAGTTGTTACGCTTTATCTTTCTTGTTGTTTTACGGTAAGGAAAGAAGTTTGACCCTTTTTAGCTTTTGCTATACGGTTACTTAATGTCCCAACAGTCCAATATATGCCACGTGTCAAAGAAAATGCTAAGTTTCTTGTTTTTCAATTACAAGTCCGGTCGATACAAGAGACTTTTCTCTCTATAACGAACTGATCTAAAAACTGGATGCATCGTTTGACACCTCAAGTTGAGTATTTACATTTTAGAAATGTCTTACCTAGCTACCGGGAATGCCTAGGAGCATTCCCGTAGCTAGGTCCGAAATCCCCGGTCCCGTTCCCGTTTTTCACCTAAATACCGTTAGTCATTTTCATGAAAAATTTTGTCCCAAAAGTAGGCAATTATGAGAGAAAAAATTTGGCGACCAGACATTTTTCTACTATTAGTAGAATTTTCGCGCGACATTTTCCATTATAATAGAAAATGGGCCTAGAATTTGTCGCGCAGCATTTCTACTATTTAGAATTTGTCGCGCGACATTTTCTATTTTTTTAGAATTGTCGTGCGACATTTTCTACTATTTAAGAATTTGTCCGCGCGACATTTCTACTATTCCAAATTTGTCGTGCAGACATTTTGTTTCGAAATATGTAGTTTTCTACAAGTCTAATTACCCCAAACCTCTATAGCAGTGCTGCTCACTGTAAAAAAGTGATGACAAGAAGCGTTTGCACATGTTTTTTCATGATTGTTCCACCTGATCTAGATATATCAGATTTTACGTGAAATAAGTAATACATGCCGGTATATTCCTTTCAACACTGTAATGCTATAGAATTTTTTAACAGCTGCACTCTTTACAAATTACAATTCAGCCCATTTTTCATAACCTAAGCAAACAACAAATGTACATAAATAAGTCCACATAACATTATTCTTCACCTGAACTTTCTGCTTCGCTTTCTCAATGTCGTCCAAATCAGGATGAAGACCTTAGCAAACCACAACTTTCTTGGACTGAGCAAAGGAAAGAGACCAAATCCTCATTTGAGTGAATTTCTTCAAGCGATTTTCTTCCCATTCCACAAGCAAAGCATGCAATAGTTCTCTGATCGCTGCGCGTAGGACGAATTCTACGAAATGGTTTCTCAGTGCTTGTCTTCATGCCTGAAATAGCAGTAAAACTCCCAATATTTTTACCAATGGTGTTGAAAAAAACCTCTCAATTGCATGTCTTACAGCCTCCTCTCTCCCGATTTGAAACTGGATGACTTTGCTTCTATCTGGCTTTCCTCCACCGGCGAAGTGAGCTTTATATTTCGGTTCCAAGACTCCACTGAATTGTTTGTGACAGGCAGTTGAGCTCTTACATATTTGTTGACATTCCATGTATGAAGCGGAAAAGTTGCAGGTCGCAGGCTCAACCCAGTACCGCGAAAAAGATAAGTTTCCGAAAGTAGTCCATAAACGCTAAGATAGGCTTGAAATTAATCCACCATATGTTTCTGACAATTTAAACATACCAGTTGCTTGAGTCTGCTGTCCCACAGTTGGAACTCCCTCGTTTGATCAAGTCATTGAAAGCATCCATTAAAGCTATGTAAACCATGAATGACGTCTCTTAGTGGCAAGTAAGCAATTTTCGAGAATAGCGCAATCCAATTCGCGAGATCATCATTGAAAAGCTTGTCATCCATGCCCACGGGCCCATTTGCGTTGCACTGAGAGTGGATGAAACGCACACTTAATGGCTCTGCACGAGTTAACATTTGAGACAAAATAATAGCCGGTGCATGCTCATAATCTGAAAAAGTAACACGTACAGCAGCTCATCAAAGTGTTGCCAACCTGACAAATCACATCTTAATATTGTAACCTCGGTCGGTAAAGAAGAAACTTCTCGGAAAACACGGACTGGTGCACAATACGCCACAATTTCGCCTTGGTCCCCCCTGTTCTTTTCTTGAAAATGCCGTCGGTCCCCTGTTGTTTTGAAGTGATTATGTTCAAGTGATCATATTAACCATAATCACCATGATCACAAATATTACATAACGGAAAAAATTCTTTCCACATATAAAATTTGTTCCAGAAAAGAATTTTGGTAAATTTTGAGCAAATGACATTGATACAAAAATGTGGCGCATATTGGTGCACCAGTACCTCGTTAAACACGACCATATGTTAGTTCACTTTATTTTGCTTCACACAAAGGCCACTGGTAGAAACGCCATCAATAAGAGCATGTATCGTGAATAACTGAATAAAAAACGTGACCAAGCTAATAAAACATTGAATATGAAGTACCTGTGGAAATCCACGTGGGACTTGGTAATAGGTGGCATCAAAGGCGACCACAAAAGCTCTTTGTAAAAGGAGATGACCAAAAAGTGATCTCCAAACAACTATCCAAGGATGATCTGGAAATCTAAACAATAGATAATGAAAAAAGTCAGCCGTGTTACCTGGCACCTCTATTCGCGAATCAAGCAAAAAAATGTTGACTATCTTCCGTCCTCGCACTGCCAATGGAAATATCATACTCTGGCTCTCTCGTGTCAATTATTTAACGTTCATCTGTAAGCATACGTACAGGTTCTCATCAAGCTCACAGATTTAAAATAACCTAGTATGTTACGGCTGAATTTGCTCGATACTAGAATCTTAGAAGAATTGCTCTTAGTCCTCTACTTGCTCTTCTTTGATCGTACGAACAATAGATTTAGTCTTTGTTGTGGGCGAAGCTTGGGCGACATCATAACCGGCATGCAATCTTTGGCGAATCTAAATGTAACCTCTATAATAAACTACACAAACACTTTGAAAAGCATTCACTTTGAAGTCATAAGGCTTGCGTCATGGTTATGAGGTTTTTTAGGAAAAAAACGACGACCCAAGCTCATAAACCCTCTTCCCTTGCGATTGCGATAGATGCCATGCTATTTTGACCTTCTGCTGGCACATGAAAAAGTTGTTCCGCACATCTTGGTACTCTCCTAAACAGTCGTCAGTGATTGATGACTGAACCACAAAACTCAGAAAATACCTTGAAAAGACCATAACGATAACCTTCAACCCAAATAACTTGTTTTCCGGCTTTATTTGCTTCATTCTGCTCGAATCAACTCTGGACAGAAAGCTTATTTCTTCCGCATCACAATCACTGGATGTCATTTTAGTAATCTAAAAGGGCACTCACATACCTCGTGACAAATTCGTTTAATAGTGGAAAATTCGCGCCACAAATTCTACAATAACAGTCGATCCCGACTGTATAAACGGCACCCTGGGACCGGCCAAAGGTGCCGTTATATCGGGGGTGCCGTTATATGGGGCCTTATATCGGATTTCAGCTAAAAATCACTGGAGCGTGCCGGTATATGGGATATGGGCTTTATTTTGCATCAAATGTCAACACCTAACTGTCAGGTTAACACATGTACATGTAAGAATTACATGCACCCTGGGGACCTGCAGCGTACCGCTTGGGATCTGAATGTCGGCCACTTCGTCTGATTGTTGTTCTTGGCCTCCGCTTCAATAAATCGCTTCTTCACTTGCAGGGGACAGCAGTGCGTTTTTTTGGAGTTGTCATCGAAACTATAACAAAGAACAGTGAAAGATAAATAGAGAGCAAAAAAACGTGAGCATGAAACGCAAACTGCTCAAAAAAAATGATGAAAAGCAATTTACAAGGCATACACTGTAACTAATTCAAATATTCGTGCCAGGATTTCCGCAAAACTTGAATTTAAATTCAATTTCTGAAAAATTGCATAAAAAATCCAAAGTGCCGTAATCGGGGTTACTTTATTATCGGGACCGAGCCCAAGGTGCCGTATAGCGGGGGGGCCGTTATATTCGGGTGCCGTTATATTGGGGTCAACTTGGCCTTATCTTTTAAAACCACCAAATCAGCCTCAAGGTGCCTTAAGTGGGGGTGCCGTTATATTGGGTGCCGTTAATCGGGACCGCTGTAGTAGAAAATGTTGGTCGCCAAAATTTCGCCATTGCCAAGCGAAATCAGTCTTTCGATCTTCTTTGTAGAATATGAAAGTAACACTCTTCATACTTCTATTTTTGTAATCTACTTTGATAAAGTAAAATCCATTCGCCATTGCCAAAGTGAAATCAGTCTTTCTTCGGCAGGCATAGTCGATGTTCGAGGATGATACAACAAAAACAGGGCGTTTGAAAGATCAAGCGTTGATGGAATAGCATGCCTTAAAAGATAAAGTGCATAGATTCAGATAGTGATCTTTATCGTTCTGAAAGGTAATTTCTGTGTTCGTGTCCTATAATGTGTTTGGTATAAATCTAGGCAAACTAAGCAGCTATATCCAACTACTAAGCTTGCTCGCAATTTCTTTCTGCTCCAGCTACAAGTAGCCGACGAACAAGCCTTTCTGTTGCCAGGGATGTTATGATTTCGAAGGAGCAGTCCAAATCGGAGGATGCCGAAATGCTGATTTTTTTTTGAAAAAGCGCTGCCACTTTTAAATTATTGTTATTGAGATATATTCTTTGATGTTTGTGAGAAAAAAAATCAATAAAAACGTGATTTTGAAAATCGTGAACCACTTTATGTGTCTTATTAACAATTTTAGAAAAATCCCGCTTTTCGGGCGGATCCCGCCGTTCCGTTTTTTCGAATTTCAAATCCCGTTCCGTTCCCTTTGTATTTTAGCCAAAAATCCCGTCCCGTTAATCCGCCCGCTCCTCTTTTCCACCTCTCACTTTAACTCAAAACAACCTAACTGCAACAAATAATCAACCAACAGCAAATAATCGACCAATAAACAAATTTATTCAAACAAACAATTACAATAATTCAGAACAAACAAAAAAACATTCAATTAGAACGGCGAAATATATTTCATCCTCGATAAATACAATATTCTATTCAACGGCAAAGGTCAAGTTCTTCGGTATGGCATAACTAAATTAAGAAAGAAGAAAAAGGGAATTGACAAAACAATACCTTTTAAAGGATACCGCCCAATTTCCAAGTTTTGCATTCATCGAGAAGTGTAGTTCTGCTTGCTGGGTAACTTTCTGCGTGATTGTTGTGCGTGTCCTATGTAGCCGAATAAACAGAGATTTCTCCTTTTGACAACCATGTCTGCCTAAAACAAAATGTTCGCAGTAATAAGAGTGAAAGCATACTCAAAATAGGCAATAAGTTTCTTAAGCTGTTCGCTCAATTCAAACTTCAAAAGTTTTCTTCAATCACCTTGTGTCCGGATTATTTGCACGCATGATTCCATTCGGCCATCAGTTGTAATTTGAAGAGCGCCTATCATTCGGACAATTTTACGCGAGCGGCCATTTGTTTCATATTCTGTCGATAATCCAGTCCTTGTAACTAAATCAGAGTTTACCCAAATTAAGCTACTGAAAATATACTTCCGATAAATCCCTTGTTTTGAATGGAAAGAACACAATTCACGGACACGCCTGGAAAACTTCGGCAAAAGATGAGTAAGCGGCAACCTCCGCATCAAAGTTAGCGAACGAAATAGAATTGACAATTGAGACTTCAAGGAGAGCATCGTGGACTAAACAATTAACTAAAACAAGGCAAACATTAAACAAATCACCCTTTTGCCACATCTTGAAGTATGTTTCCGTCGTTTTTTTTTGCTTCAAAGTACTGTGACCAAAGGTGTCGAATGAACTTGACGGATAACCCGAAAATCCGATACACTTGATGTGTTCCTTTGGTGCGAATTTTAAGGTACCATCACAGACAATATAGTGACAATTGCTTAGAAGACGGAGCTGGCCAGGTGAAGAGAATATGAGCATATCGTTGTCTAAGAGTTCCACACAATATATTTAGTAACTTGATAGAAAATTCCATACCGCCAAAAAGCAAAAGTTTCTCGCCAAAGTGTTCCTGTGCAACAGTAGCCGCGGTACCTCGAAGTGTAAGATGCATAGCTTCATTCTCGGTTGCCATAAATCCTGGAAAGTCTTCACGTTGGATACTTCTTTCTCTTAGCACGAAAGAAGCGCATTTTTACACCGCACAACATCGCCAATGGCTGCGCTTCGGACTTCTGCTTTTTCTAAAATATGATTAGCTAATTACAAAAACAAGTTGTTCACCTTGCTCTGTTAGCCTTTGACATTCTTGCACTAGCTGCCATCGATTCGAATCCTTGCTTGTGAGCCCGTTTTGTGTCCTGCTGCTAACTCCGCTTGAATACTACCCGAGCTTGCAATCCCGTAACCTAAAACAAACAGAGAAATCAAAAACACGTCATAAAAATAAACCTCATTGTTGTTTTTGGAAGACAAGACGTGCTGGTACTCCGCTGCTGCTCCGCATCCACCCATTTGACTAGTGCTCAAATGAATTTGATTGAAGAAACAATCATTGCTCGAAGCGGTTTTGATTTTTTACACCTTTGCGTCCTGAGCATCGGAAATAGCCAACATCGATTCCATCCTTGTTGATTGTGCGACCTGTCTTCGTCCAAATATAGCAGCCGCTGCGATCATCAGTATATGTTTTCGGAGTAGTTCTTGGACAATGCGTTTGAGTAAGACAAGTTCATGTTAGCCAAGATTATCTAAAACGCAGAGAATAGAATTGTAAAACTGCAATATATATACTGTTATGCTGAAAACAAATCTCACAAATAAAACAATATATAAATGACAAAACTATTTGTTGCACGCTAGGTTGTTTTGAGTTAAAAATGGCACGAATTTGAAAAAAAGTGTATCCAATCGATGTATCAATCGATGTGTATCTAATCGATGTATCCAATCGACGGTGTATCCAATCGATGTATCCAATCGACGGTGTACCAATCGATGATTCCAATCACTTTTTGTATCCAATCGATGAGCAGTCATAACGATGCTTTCCAAGAAAGAGTGTGCAAATTTCAGAGCCCTCCGAAAACCAAATTCTCCAAACTCATCGTATTACTGAACCACCAGTGGCGACACGATACACTGAACCGCCAGTGCGTCAGTGTATCTATTTGTTTTGGACACGTAAGGACCGAGATTTCATTATATATAGGGAATTTTCAGTACCGCGGCGGCTTCGCCACGCATTATTTGAATTTTGCGTATTTGAAGACCGTTTTTCAATATAAAATACA
Source organism: Ditylenchus dipsaci (assembly GCA_004194705.1). Taxonomy (NCBI): domain Eukaryota; kingdom Metazoa; phylum Nematoda; class Chromadorea; order Rhabditida; family Anguinidae; genus Ditylenchus; species Ditylenchus dipsaci. The sequence goes on from SADC01000472.1 coordinate 7,934, forward strand.
CTGGAATAGCTTTGGGGGGGGGAAGATGGAATAGTACCAAAAGTTTGATCTCCCTATTGGTAAAAAATTTTTTGGTAAAGGCATACTTGGAAAAACAAAATTTTGTGAAGAGCTTTCCTGGTTCCATTTGTGTCTTAGGATGATGACTCTGAGGTACTTTGAGATATACCGGTACGTGGAATCGAACCTAAGACCTAAAAAATTGACCCATCACGTTTACCACGGCACCACGAGCTCAACTGAGAAGTACCGTTATAATTGGTTTTAGTCTGAACCAAGCAAACCAAGTGGTCCCCATTGGAGCAAATTTTTCTTTTGCTTTCTCGCTTCCAAAACCTGGTTTCTGGACTAATTCAGGCATCGAAGATGGTTTGATGGTGGTAAATGCTGTTTTCTCGAGCACTTTTAGTTTGGTGAAATCGAGCTCTGGTAAAATCAATTATACCCCAACACTCAACTCAATGGCATTTTACAACTGTTAAACCATCTCAGCATGTCCGATTTAGTTTAAAAAGAAGGTTATAAAGCCTGAAAAAGTAAATTTTTTTTGCTCCAAGAGGACGACCACTTGTTTTTGGTTGGTTCAGACTAAAAACTTACATTTCAGCACGATTACCAATTCTTTTAATTAACTTTACTTTTTTTAGGCCAGCCAGGTGAATATCCACGTGGATATCCACCTTCCCAAGGGATACTTACTTCGGGATTCTGGTTTTAGTAAGAAATCGCAGCATACGAGTTTAAGTCAAGAAAAAAGCTTTGGTTTTGACTTTGACCAACTTTTTTTTTAATGGCCATTCTGCTGGATATCTATCTCTGTCTATCTCAGTCGAAGGTACCAACCGTATGTAGGGTTCAGGTAGCTAAATCAGAATTTAAGTATTATTTAATCAAATCCCTACCTAATTTTTGGAATTATAGCATTGTAACTTTTTTTATTTACTCATGTTTTTTTAGGCCATCCAGGTGGATATCTACAAGGTCAGGTGGTACTTACCCTACCCCAGTTTTAGGGTTGAGTGGCTAAAACCACGATTTTAAACTTTTTATAATAAAACTGATTTTTGACTTAAAAATAGTTTATTTACTCGGTGGGAAGATTTGACTTTTTTTATGCTGTAGCGAGTCGCTGTAGCGAGTCACAATTGTAGCGAGTCGCAAGTGTAGCGAGTCGCTGTAGCGAGTCACAAGTTGTAGCGAGTCGAATGTTAGTCGTCCGTTATATAGAAGTCCCGTGTACCAAGCGTCGACTGTACACAACTCTGAGCAATAATGTTATTGCTTTAATGATTTTTATAAATCGTATTTAGAAAAAAGACCGAAATTTCTGAGTATTTTGACCAGAGCTTATCAAAAGATGTCTTATTCGGAATTGCCGTCGGAATTGCCCTGTCGGGGCTAGGACACTTCGAGCTGGGGACACTTCGAGCTGGACAGTTCGAGCTGATTTTATAAAGGACACTTGGAGCTGGACAGTTCGAGCTGGTTTTGAGGATTTGACTTTTTTAGATCTTCTACCTGCCTGCCTTCGGCAGGCAACCTAATTCAATAGGAAGCCCCTTTGGGGGTACATGGTCCGGGATAAGGACTGACCCTTTGGGGTACATGGTCCGAATATAAGGGCTGACCCTTTATGGGATGTCGGGGATTCGGCGGGACGTTTTCGGCTCCATCTTTTCGGCTTTGGAACGTGCTTCGAGATCGTAGTCTGATGGATGTATGCGAATATATGAAAACGCTTATATTCGCGAAACGTCTATATGCCGATAGAAACACGTTCGCCAAAAATAATCTACTCTATACACAAACGTGTTTAAGACAACTATTTTCAAAATTTAACTAATTTAAAAAAATCAGCTCGAACTGTCCAGCTCCAAGTGTCCTTTATAAAATCAGCTTCGAACTGTCCAGCTCGAAGTGTCGTTTTACGCCACTGTCGCTTCGAAAAATCGAGCATTTACTAAATACAGCTAGGCAGTATGAGAAACGAGATGTTGTTGTCTATTATTGGTGTACGTTTAGAAAAGTCAGGGAGCTAAATTATGTAAGTGTTGTTGTGTTTTCAGTAGGGCTGACGGGGGAGGAGAAGAATGCGCCATTTCAAATTGCGCCATTCAATTTGCGCCCTTTTCAAATTGGGCCTTTTCAAATTGCGCCAATGCAAATTGCGCCAAGTTCAAATTGCGCCAATGCAAATTGCGCCATTTTAAATTGCGCCAAGTTCAAATTGGGCCAATTCAAATTGCCGCCAACTTATTGGCATTTTTTAACTGTTGTTTATTCAAAATCGTGGGCCATTTTGAAATTGGCGCAATTTGCATTGGCCATTTGAAAATGGCCCAATTTAAAAACTTGGCGCAATTGAAATGGCGCAATTTGCATTGGCGCAATTTGAAAGGGCCAATTTTGAAAAGGGCGCAAATTGAAATGGGCGCAATTTGAAATGGGCGCATTCTTCTCCTCCCGGCTGACGACTCCGTTTTGCGATGTTTTTTGAGTTCTGCCTATTTTAGCCAACTTTTGTAAGCCAGAGCTTAATTTTATAACATACCTTCCCTAACAACTTTTAAATGCTTAACAACATGCTATTATTGGATTTTCGTAATTAAATATTTTATTTCCAGAAAACAGCCTCTCAAAAAAACATCGCAAAGAGGAATTTCATTTTTTCGGCTTGCGATGTTTTTGCGATGTTTTTTTGATAGGGTTTTTTCATAAACATTTTGTTATAATTTTTACCAGAGTGTTATATACCAAAAATATAGCTCAATTAAAGTTAGCTGAGGAATGTGAAGTTTGTTAACCAATACATTTTCATCATCATCGTCAAAATTGAGCCGAAACATGACAGAAATTACAATCAAAAAAATAATTTACGTCATGTTTCGGCTCAATTTTGACGCAAGATGATGAAAATGTATGGTTAACAAACTTCACATTCTCAGCTAACTTTAATTGAGCTATATTTGGTATATAACATTAGTAAAAATTATAACAAAATGTTTATGAAAAAAACCTCTTAAAAAACATCGCAAAAACATCGCAAGCCGAAAAATGGAATTCCTCTTTGCGATGTTTTTTTGAGAGGCTGTTTTCTGGAAATAAAATATTTATTACGAAAATCCAATAATAGCATGTTGTTAAGCATTAAAAGTTAGAAGGTGTGTTATAAAAATTAAGCTCTGGCTACAAAAGTTGGCTAAAAAATAGGCAGAACTCAAAAACATCGCAAAACGGAGTCGTCAGCCTAGTTTTCAGGCTTGTTCCGAGCAGCTCAATGTGCTATGATTTGGATAAGTCTTCAAAGCAGGCCGTTGCATTCCTGAATTATCTTTTGTCATGCTAGAAAAGTATTTAAATCTTACTGTTCACAATTGTTTCCCGCTGAATCCTTTTTTTTAGATCAAAAAGAAAACTCAGATAATGAACTCTTAGTCAGGAAGTTACCGCAGAAGCTCACATTGAAGATCGAACCCAACGCCTTCTCAGCTATGCTAACTCCCAAGATTCTGAAGGGTTATTCAATTCAAGTGTGGTGAAGACTTTCTACACAACTAGCTGTTTGATGGATGTGCTTGAGATTTGGTGCAATGATGATAGTATCCGAGTTGGTCTTTTTTGAGTGTTGTTAAATCGTATTGGAGAAGCTGTTTTAGTCTGCTAGGAAATACGCCAAGTGGAGAGCTACTTACATAAACAACTGTCTAAAGAATGGAGAAGTGCCAACTTAAAGTGAATCCAAAGCTCCGCTACAAACGCCGGTCTTGTTGCAATCGCCCGTCTATGCATCCGCTTTTGTACCAGTGGATCCGGTTCCATCTTTGGCGCCAGTCAATTGCGCATCCGCTTTTCTGCCAGTGAGTCCAGTGCCATCTTTGCCGCCAGTCATCGTGAATCCAATCCTGTGTTGCCTATCGCTCTTCTCCGCCTCTTGAATTGGATAAACAGGTAAAGGTCATAGCCGCTCAACCGTCCTCTTCTGCTCTATCTGTTGACAATGTGGGAAAAAGTTTTGCTTCTTTCGTCTTCTCTTGTTCCCTTGCTGCCTGTGGATAAAGAGCCATGTTAGTTTTCATCCACCTTTTCTGTTTTGATTTTCATTGTTTGCGTTTAGTCCCTGAGTTGACACTGGATGATTTCGTGGAGGCGAGAAAGTTTATCAATACGCATTGAGTGCTTTGGACTACGACGATGGAAGGGCTGCTGTGGAGAATCTTCGCAAAGCTATTGCGGTTCTCCAGAAGCGATGAATTTACGATCGAATGCTGTTCTAACACTTTGGTTCCAAGTATGTGTTGCTGGTTGATCCCCTCTGATACATCTGATGTTTTCTTGTTGCTTAGAGAATAAATAATTTGTGAAATATTACGTTTTTCACTTTCTTCTGATGCAGTATTTGTCAAGAAATTGTCAGGTTTTCGATGGTTACAGTTTTTTCCACAGGTCGTTTCGGAATTCTGTCTTCGCCAATCGATTTTTCTTCACAATATTTTATTGGTGTGTAATGTCCTGTGCACAATTTTGCTTGGTCACCCACGTGGTTTTGGTCCTGATCTGAGGCCAAACCACAGGGGGGGGTGGTTTCAGGTGGTAGTACCAAGAAAGTGGTATCCAGGTGGTTATACCAAGTTATTGAGACGAGCTATCGTACTCAGGTGGAAGTGCTTAAAAAGTGGTACTTGGTGGTAGAGGATACAGGAATACTGTCAAACCATCTTCAGCATGCCCGAGTTAGTCAAAAAAACAGGTTTTGGAACCCAAAAAAGTAAATTTTTTTTGCTCCAAGTGGACGAACGCTTGGTTGGTTGATTCAGACTAAAAAATTCAGGTTCCGCAAAATTTTTCAAAACGCAATGAATTTCAAAAGTGTGGACCGAGCAGTAACAAACCATTTCGTATCGGGACAATTTTGTTGGCGAATTTACCTGTGGGCGATTTACCGTGGGCGAATTTACTGTGGGCGAATTTACTGTGGGCGAATTTACCGTTTCCTTCACAGATGCTTATGCAGGATGTCCCAAATGACTATCACCACTTCAAATTTATACAACAAATTATTTTTGGCAATCGTTAAAGAAATAGCACAAGTCACCGTATTTACTCTATAAACAGCCTGGGTTATTAATTAAATAAAAATTGGGATTTTGGGTGCTTATCCAAAATCTGAAACAAGGAATCTGCAGCATCCGGTGCATATGCAAAGCGCAAAAATAGATTTGCAAGATTATTTTTCTGGGCTCAAATAAAAGGTATACAATATACGCTTAGCCGTCTATAGTTTTGGCCTTATACAGTAACAGGGCATGCCCTGTTACGGCCCTGCCGCAGGCATTCAGACTTTGCGCGTTCTGGACTGTCCCCCGCCGATTCAAAAATTTTCGCCTGATTATTGAACTTCTGTACGTATTTTCAACTTGGTTTCTAACAGAACAAGGCCTAAAATGATTTTTAGCGTAGTTCTGTTGAAATTAAGTTAAAAATCGGGTTGGCCAAACTTGCGGACAATATTTGCGGATGCGTGTTTCCGGACGTGATTATTGCGAACAAACCTTTGCGGATGAGGTTTTTGCGCCTCCACTTTTATGGATCAAGTCTTGCGGACGCAAGATTTGCGGACGAACATTTGCGGACGAGAACTTGCGAACTTCATATAAGCATCGCCTAAGTCACAGGTTCGACTAACTTGTTTTTAATGCTGTCATGCCTTCACTCCGGCTTGAGATATCTCCTTTTTCGGCTCCTTTTCTGCCAAAATTCGGTTTATCCGCAAAAGTCAGTCCGCAAATGTTCGTCGCAAATGTTGCATCCGCGAAATTTGGTCCGCAAAGTCTCGTCTGCAAATTTTTTGTCCGCAAATTTTCGTCCGCAAATGTCGCGTCCGTAAAATTTGGTCCGCAAGTGTTTGCGTCCGCAAAGTGTTGTCCGCAAGTCTGGCAACCCAAAAAATCACCATAGAAGTTTAATCATTTAGAAATTTTTTTGAACTGGCGGGGAAAACCGTTGTCGGAGACAACAATGGCCCCTTAAAGGGAAGTCAATTCCCGCCATTTTTCAAAATCGATTTACAGTCGAACCTGGGGGTTCGCCCTTTTCGCGCCCGAGTCTTTTCGCGTCCTAGGACAAATGGCGCCCGCCCTTTTCGCGCCCGATTTTTTGTCTTGGAAAGAACTCCTATTAAAATTAGGACTCCTATTTAAAAGCTTCTCCTGTATTCTCACTTCAATTCTGCTGGAAGATCGATGCACCAACCGAATCAAGTGGTCGTTTATTTGGTGTGAATTTTTTTCTATGTTTCTCATTTTGCGCCCTGGACAAATTGCACTCGCCCAAAGTTTTTTAATAATAGTCATAACCTTGTTTTTATCGGGATATCGTTTATCGAGAACCACCTGGTACCTCCCTGAATGGCTTAACCACCTTTGGAATACAAAAATTGGATTTAGGTGAAAGTACAGGGTGCGGCAAGAAATTCGGCCAATTTCAAATCGTCATAACTTTTTGTTCTGACGCGATCTCGAAAAATGGTTTTTTGCATTCGACTTCTCTCGCTCCCCTAATTCATTTGGTATATAACGTCAAAAACACGAATTTTGCTTGGTCCACTTGTGGTTTTGGTCCTGGTCTGTGGATGGACACTGAATGGGCGAGGTCCAAACCACAGAAGGACGAAGCAAAAATCGTGTTTTGACGTTATATACCAAATGAATAGGGGAGCGAGAGAAGTCGAATGCAAAAAACCACATTTCTGAGTAAGTTTCTACCGTAGGTATTCAGTTGGTGCCCAAGTAAGCAAATGCTCAGCCTTGAAAATTTTTACTGGTTTTTCACTTTATTGTTAGTAAAATGGGTATAACATGCAACAACAAACAAATACAACTTCATGGACATGCTCAAGTTTCTATTTTCTTTAATAGTTTTCCAGCCTGTAGCTCTGAAGCCATCCGTTTGCGGTATTCATCCATATCCTCCTGTTTGCACGTTGGACGGACTCCACGCGAGGCACTTTCAGCAAATTAACAAATGAATACACCACAGTCGCAGCCGTTACTTTGCTTCGGAACAGTCTTCAAATATTTTAGCAAAAATAAGTATACACAAATACTCGAATTTACCTTGTCACTAAGACCAAGCCAATTTATTGGATCTAGCTCAAACGACTTTTCTTCAGTGCCTCAATTTAAGTATTCTCTAAAAAAAAATTACCTGTGACTGAAAGCAAAAAACGGGAGGAGTATCTCACTTGATTTTAATAAGACAGTCACCTCATTCCCATGCAGCGAATCGTAGTAAAGCAATCTTTGCTTGTTAGCCTGACTACCTAAAAGAAAACTTAGATTGCCATGTTGAAAATCGCACAACATCATACACTAGCGCACAGTGCTCGACAAGATGAAGTGGAATCAAAACGACATCACTGCCGAATATATCTAAGTTCTTCGCTCATTCTTAACTGAATTGACACCATTCTTCAAAAGCTTCTCATAGAACTGAGTACTGAAGACGAGCACCTAGCAAAAAAATTGATGTAATTCAAAGAAATCTCGAAAGTACTAACCTTTGGCAAGTTACAGTCAGACATTGAGCGATACCTGATAAGCTCCAGATAAAAGTTCACGCGGTTATCATTGACCCAACGGCCGGCTGTAGTCTGCTTATGTCTTCTATAGTCAAAGTTATTCCAAAGCGGCTCATAATCAATTTCTCATGAAGTTGGTTAGTGACTTGCTCATCTACAATCAGTAAATAACATCACGCTAAAAACCGTGAGAAAATCTTACCTGGTAAACTTTTTCTTTCTCTCTCTGGTTCTTATTCATCACGATCAATAAATTTTCTTCTTGCGCTGTTGAGATCAAGTAGGGACCCTGCGCCATCCGAAAGTTGTAGGCGATCCCCGATAGATATTCTATAGGCACAACCTTTTCCCAACTTTTGACAGCCTTTCTCACCAGTGCTAGCATTCTCTCGTCCGCCATACGATATTTCTTTGGCTTGATTGGTGGATCATGACCAACGACCATTTCGCTGTACGATTCGTCTACACCTCTTTGCACAAGCTAGAAACAGAATTTAATTGAGACAGATATATGATAAGTTACCTTCATCGAGTCAATGAACTTAAAAAGTTTGGATGGCAGACCCCTAACTCGCAAGCTACTTTCTATGATGGGCCTCTTAATTGAGATGATAAATTTTTTCTTGTAGTATTGGAAGTATACCTGGATAATTGTTCGTTCTGTTCTTGCCATTCTCGATTCTTTCAACGAGATTTCACGAGTCTATTGGAAAACGGGCTGTCTTGCGTATCCATTTGGCTGCATCAACCCTAACAACGAAATATTGACCAATAGCACAAGAAACAAATAAATAACCAAGGTAGTATTTTTTCAAACCAATGTAGAATCGGGCTTAAACATACAGGAAGATTTTTTCTAAGAGATGCGAAGCATTCATTAAGACGCGAGATTGGCACGCATGATAAAGCCACATTTTTACGACACTTAAGACTACGGTTAATTTTGTAGTAAATTGGAAAACTGACTTCATGAGCGAAACTGCGCATCAATGTCGTACTGTGCAGAAAGTCTTCTTGCTCAAGATGCTTGTACATATTAGAACACAGATGCCAATAGCAGCCATCAATTGAAACCTCATCCCATTCTCCACGTGCGCATTCTGAATAGACAATTCATAATCGCAAGAAATTCCTTGAGGATTGAGCTGAGGAAACACTTCATGCAGCATTTTGAAGAACATTCGGTAAGGTACAGCTCTTTTGTTTGGAAGTAAAGCGTTTGCACTAGAGAACACATAGTCATTTCTTTTGCGAGGACTACGAAGACCTATATCAAAGAGTTCTAATGTTCCAACATGACCTTAAAAATGAAAACCTGTTCGAACAATGGCGGTGCAATCTTGAATGTCCCATCGACGAATATTTTTTCGACCATTCCCATCCACTGAGTGTAGCTTTTTCGTCCGAAGATGAAAATTCTTCCTCCTACGGCTTTGTCAACACCTGAATCTGCTAGCAGCCATTCATCTGGTTCACGTCCATGAATAGCATCATAAAGACGATATGACTGGGGAACGACGATACTCTAAATCAGACAGGGTTCCAAAACGATGCATGAAAAAATACCTCTAAAGATGTCGGAACAGGAGGCGGCTTGCAATCATCTGAATCTGTTCTGGCTTGCCTAATTCCCTTTTTTCTGACTTTCACTTGTGGCATAGCATCTTGGACTCCTGAAGTTCTTGCCTGATTCCGGACTTGTGCTAAGATCTCCCCTGTTCGCTGTGACACGATTTGTACAAAAAATTGGCAATAAAATAATTACCATTGTCGTAGTCATAGCTAGGTGTTTCTCTTCATTCCTAATAGCAGTGACGGCGATGTGAGAAGGATTCGATTCACATCCGTGATTTGTTACCATTCTGAAAGATATTGATAAAAAGTCAATTAAAAAAAACTCATAATTACTTGATGAACTGCCCTTCTTCACTAAACCATGCTCTTCCGTTGCAGCCAATTGCTCCTGATCACACTCTGCTGAGACTTTTCCTTTGTTGATACCTTTCAGATCACGATGCTTGTGTACATTCTTCCCTGGTAGGTGTACTTCTTTTTTTCTGTTTGAAAAGGCAGCATAAGGCTTGGCTAGTAGAGCTTCCATTTGTAGCAATTTCTGATAAAATGAATATAGGAGTAAGCCAATCAAAAGTATCCAAAACAATAAGAAAAAGCACTATATGGGAGTTTTTCGAGTTTCAGACCTCCTAATCAGGCGCCTTTTGGGTCGGGCGTCATTTGTCCCAGGGCGCGACATGGGCGGGCGCGAAAAGGGCGGGCGCCAATTGTCCTAGGGCGCAAAATGGGCGGGCGCGAAAAGGCGGGTGCCAATTGTTCTAGGGCGCGAAAAGACTCGGGCGCCATTTGTCCGCTACCCGAACCCTGGATTAACGTAGCGCTAAAAATGACTAACTCGAGCCTGGTCCGACAACTTTTTTGGCCAATTTTCGTGCCTTTTTACCAATTTGGTCTTGACACTGTCAAGTTGACAACCTGGTCGGGAAAATTTCAGGGGTTCTGATTTTGAAAATTGATTTAGCAAAAAAAAATTTGGCTTTTAAAAGGCAAAAGCACTCATAAAGGTACAGTCAATTTCCGATTTAGTGTACACCCTGGGACCGGCTCCAGCTGTACACTAAATCGAATGTACACTAAATCGAGGGTTCATTCTAGTCATTTTAATCAACCACCGGCCAAAATGATTCAATCCAGGTGTACTCTAAACCGAGGTGTACACTAATCCGGTGTACACTAAATCGGGAGTTGACTGTAACCATATTTTGGGTAACAGGCCGTCTAAAGCCACTAAGAGTTAGTTTTTGGAGGATTTGCTACAAGAGAATCCAAGTTATATGCATCAACACCTTCAAATTTAACCATGAACTCTATTTCTGACTCGAGGACATGAACACCCTCGAGTTAGAGTTAGGATCAGAGGTGTTCACGTAACCGAAATCCCGAACTCTAACTCTATCAACGTGAACAAGCCGTTAGTGAAAATTAAGAAGTGGTTTTAAAGACAATTCCGCAAAATTTAACGTGTCTTACCTTGGGATGGATAACCCAGGGTATTGAATTCCTGACTGTGGACAATTTGACCTAGAACTATTGAATTTAAACGATGGTCAAATTTAAATGACGATCAAAATGACGAGGGTCAAATTTTTATGACGGTCAATTTACACGACGGTCAAATATAAGCGACAGTCGAAATCGCTAACGGTCAAATTTGTGCTGGTCAATATTGTTACTGTACCCTATTTTCGAAAAGCTTTACTTTGAACAGAAGCATTGCTTGTTAGAGGCCCCTAATTATCAGCCTTTGAATTTTTCTAGTGTTAGCTAGGCAGTGACATCTAGGTACCTGTCACCCGCTTTGCCTACCATAACATTCTTATACTGCTAAATTTGGGTCGGGCCGACATTTTCATGCAATAAAGTCTGAAATAATATAAGCAAGATTTCGATTTCAGAGTGAGTTAGTTACGAAAAAGCTACATGACTGTCGATAAGACTACGAAAGGTGGTGGATTCAATGAGAAGCCGACAGCTGTTGCAGAGAATAGTAGAATTTCTAAGCTTGAGAACAATGACAAGATGTGCAGGAAGCAAGATGTCAGGGCAATGATTATCAGCCAGAAGGATAAGAAAGACAGTGCAACTCAGACATTCGGTATGGATACACGTGTTGACGGCATTGCTCTCTCTATCAAGGAGTAAGTAAAACCTTCGATTCTTATAAGTGGTCCGGTGGGATTTTTAGATCATATAGATTTCCCGGTACTAATAAAAATTGACCAGATAACCCATAAATACCTGAGGAAAAGGGGTTTCTTTCAGCAATTATTTTCTTTTTCAGTGCTTTCCCAATGAAAAGTGGCCTTTTCGCTCCGAAGTCAGCTCCTGGTGATCACGTTTCACTGATTGGTGTATGATTTTCTCTTCACCATTCTCGGATCCCACTTTTTCATTATAGCTTCGTGAGATGAAGGCAATTTTCGGATTGGTTACTGTTAGTATCCACGGGACATTTGAAATCATCAAACGAATTGCAGTCTTTGCGATATGGGTCTTGCTTGAACACCCTCGTTACTTGATAATTTTGTTTGGGATTACGCACATGTTGTTCGGTTAGTCTTTTGGTTCCGTCTAGGTGCTCTAACAGCCAAACTTTCAGGGGTTGGATCCGTGCTGGGCTTTTCTTCAACAGATTTGGAAAAGGTGCGAGCCACTTTCATTTTCGATTTGTAAATTTGTGCTTTTTTCTCAACGAATAACTTTAAGGTGGATAAGTCTGAGCTTTCGCGGTCTTTACCGGCTATGATTCCGTTCTCCGGTGTTTTATTGACACTTGTTGGAGTAATATGCGGTCTCTATGCTCGGCAGAATTCTGCTGCTTCATTCTTTCATAAAGTGCTCCTACGGTACGGACTGCTAGCTATCGGATTTTCTCTTATTGCCGGTTATTTCATACTCAATACCTACCAGTAAGTTCTATATTAACTTTTTCGTGTCAATTTTGCCTCGATTCTTCAGAAGTCTCACAACGTTTGTTTCGAATAATGCACTGCTGGTGCTTATGTTGCTTTCATCTATTGTCCGACCAGATAACATGGATGAGTTCTGCAGACAACAGCTGATACTGGTTCTACGAACTTGTGGTTTTGTGGCGTTTGGTTTATTGGTCGGGCTGATGAGCTGGTTTTCCGAAAACTATCGTTACACGCTCATTGAAGGAATACCAGTAGTTTATGCATGGCTAACTGCTTGGGTGGAATACATGAATGGAACTAAGGTACATAATTCTTTTCGCTCTCGAAGTTCATGTTCATCGAAAATGTTGTTAAGCATTTTGCACATCTTGCTCTTGTCCCAGTAAGACTTTTACATTGAAATTTTGTTTTAGTAAAATTGACGTTTTAGTTGCCTGACGATGATGCAGAAGTAAGTTGTCTCTTTTTCAATATACATGGTGTCCCAAGATTTTTGTCCACTTCTGAATCAAGAAAAAATCGGGCTCATATACCATCTGAGTCGACCTGCGTTAACAGAATCCAAAATTTAGAAAAAAGGCCACAAAACTTGAGACACCCTGTACTGTCACTGATTATCTGTCCTCTCATTGACTGACACTTAAACATTATAGATAAATATTTCATATTTCTCTATTCTATTATTCAATTGGTGAACGAGGCCCTATTATTTGTGCTACAACATATTTTCAATGGGCAATAAAAATGCAACTAGCCAACTGCCAATAGAATCTTGGACGAGATGTTTTAATTCGCTGAATTAAAACAGTCTCTCAAACTACAAGAGGTTTGCCGTAGCTTTTACTGCATTTCTCAATCACTGCGTCACTTTCGCCGTGTTCTTTCACACAAAGTATGAATTGGAAAGCCAGCAACATGTAGCTTGAAAATTGTCAATTTGCAAATTTATATAAATTCCTTTACCCGTTCCGCTAAGCTTAACGCTGAGACTTATTGAAATCATCAGTCTTTTTCTGCCTGATTTTTTTTGTTAAGGTTTTTGATCTCCAATGGCTCGTTTACGTACTTTCTGCTCGTAATCAGATTAAAAGTTTTCATGTAGCCAAACATCTGAACACGAATTCGAAGTACGTGAAGGAGCCATAACGTTTTCAAGCCTCACATGCAGAGTACTTTATATAAATTTTGACTAGAATTGACGATTAAAAATAATTTTTTACTTTTTATGGCAGGTATGGAAATGGCAGTGTTTATAGTCGGGGTCAACTTAGTTGACCCTCAACTTTTAGTTGAGGGTCAACTAAAAAGTTGACCCTTAATGTTGAACCCAAAAGTTGAACCCTAGGTTGAGCCCCCCTCAACTTTTTTAGGGATCAACTTAATTGACCCCTCAACTTACTAAGTTGACCCCTCAACTTACTAAGTTGATCCCTCAATTTTTTAGGTTGACCCCTCAATTTCTTCGTTGACTTCTCAAAACTTACCTATGATTACTCAAAAGCTCTTGTCTACATCACTTTTTATTCCACTTACTTATCAAACACCAAGCCAGTAAATTTAATTCAGCCAACGTAGTCCTAAATATTCTATGGGTCTTTTGAAATCTATGAGTGGTTACATCAGGTAAGATGCAAGTCCGTAAGGTACCTTCCAGTGGTAGATACCTCCAGGATATACACCTGGATGGTCTAAGAAATTAAATTTTCTTAAAAATGAAAAATAAACCATTTTTTAACTTAAAATTGTGTGAGGAATTAGGTTTGTTAAGTCCAAATTGCGATTTTGCACACCCCAACTTCAATACCACCTGGTACCACCTGGATGGCCTGAAAATATAAAATTAATTTAAATAAAAAAGTCATTTTTCTAAACTGAAATTTTGTGAGGAATCGGGCTTGTTAAGACCAAAACTTCGATTTACCTACCCAAGCCCAAACCTGGGTGGGTATCACTTGGACAGGTTGATATCCAGGTAACTCCAGAGTAGGGGTATATTCACCCAAATGACCTGAAAAGTCAAACCCTTGTCTTTTTATATCTAAACTTATTGAAAAAAATGTATGCACCAAGGTGGATTCGTACCAACAACCTCTACATCACCGCTAAGAATCCATGCTCCAACCCGACCAGGTGGTCGTCCACTTGGATCAAAAATTTTTTTTAAAGTTTTTGGGTTCCAAAACAATTTTTTTGTACTAATTCGAGCACGCTGAAGATGGTTTGACAGTGGTAAAATTACGTTTTATGGAGAAATTTTTGAGTTATTGCTAATTCTTGATTTATCAAAATCAATCGTTGGCAATAACTCAAAAGTTTCTTCATAAAACGTAATTTACCACTGTCAAACCATCTTCAGCATGCTCGAATCAGTGCAGAAAAAATGTTTTGGAACCCGAAAACGTAAAAAAAATTTGATCCAAGTGGACGACCACTTGGTTTGGTGCATGGATTCTCAGGGTTAATTCGCAGGTTGCTGGTTCGAATCTTTCTGGGTGCAATTAGTCCCGAGTAGAGGACTCAATTCAGGGTCCTTGAGCATAGGGTGCTTTTAGATGGTTTGAATTGATTTGGGGTGGTTTAAGTAGTTTGCAATCTTCGCGTAGAGGAAATCACCCCGCGTAGAGGAAACCGCAATTCGGTCCTGACAAATCCGATTTTCCATACAATTTTAATTTAGATATGATGGTTTATTTTTTCTTATTAAGAAAATTTTAATTTTGAGGCTATCCAGGTGGTACCTACTCCAGGGGCAGCCTGTTTTACGCTACAATTTTTAAAATTCTAAGCAAAAATATAGGAGACAAGAAATCGAAAGTTTGCTAAAAAAAGTTGAGGGTCAACTAAAAGTTGAGGGGGTAAACCTTCATTTTCTAGTCAAAAAGTTGAGGGTCAACACTTTTCTAGTCAAAAGTAGTTGAGGGTCAACCTGGGGTCAACTAAAAGTTGAGGGGCAAAAAGTTGAGGCCGGGTACAACTTTAGGGGTCAACTTTTTGGGGTCAACCTAAAAAGTTGAGGGTCAACTAAGTTGAGGCCTGAAAAGTTGACGGCAGGGTCAACTTTAGGGGTCAACTTTAAAAAGTTGAGGGTCAACTAAGTTGACCCCGACTATAAACACTGCCAATGAGAACATATTTTTTTCAGGTTCCCGTATATTCGATTTCAAAGAAGAAAGTCTGGATAGGTCTACTGTCTTGCATTCTATTGATTTCTGTGTGTGTCCTAATCTATTCTTTGAAACCAAGCAATATTGAAACGAAGTTCTTCGACCTAGTGGTGGCCGAGTATAATGATTTCGATCCTCACAAGAAACAGGAGTTTAAGAAGCACATCTACGATTTTTCTTCGAAGCCAAGCAATATTGACACGAAGTTCTTCGACTTACTGATGGGCGAGTATAATGGTTTTGATCTTCACAAGAAAAAGGAGTTTAAGAAGTCAGTGATGGATTTGATTTATCGCTAGTAAAAGTGGTTAGAGTTCATACTGTATTGCATTTTTTGACAACATGTTGCTTTTATCTAGTGGTTCTTGACTATAAGAATAAAACTACCTACTTGCTACTGATAGTTCTGTGAATGTGTTTTGGACACTACTGTCATATAGCCCTGATAAAATTCGTATCATGGTTTCCGACGAACTTCGGAGCGCTCTGCCTCACTAATTCTGACGGTGATCTTGAAAAAAGGGTAGCACTTTATTGTAGTACTCTCGGTAAATAAATATCTCAATGAACTGTTTGAAAAAAGACACTCTTGAAGAGGTATACCACCGATTCCATACAGATACTCACCGGATTCACCGACCGGATACAGTTTTTTGTAAATTTGGATAGAATTTGGTCGAATCGATTAAAAAACACCAACCAATTCAGTAAAAAATTTGGCCCCAAGTTAAAAAATTTTTTACACACTGCACAAATTTTATCTTAGCCACAGGCTCAGCCGGCTGATGGCTGAGTTAATCCTCAGCCGGCTGAGGACACCACCCTGCTTGGCCCTCTACAGTTTAATCCTTATCCACCAACAGGTCATATCAAAACCGTGAATTCAACACTATATTCCAAAAAATGTATAGTTTTTTTAAGAAGATTGTAAAAAAGCTTATTTTAAAAAGCTACAGCTTTTTGGTACACCTTGTAACTTACAAGTTGTAAGCCACGCACGCAATGACCCCTTTTTCATCCGCATTCGCAGCGCATCTTTTGCCGCTTCACTCGGCTTTACCATCCGCCTGCATTATCACCCGCATGCGGATGCGGTGCGGATTCATTGTGAACGTAGCAGTACCCATTTACAAATATAAAAGGTTCAATTTTCAGTGGTTGGACAGCTCCGATTGGACGGCCTCAGAACATGAAGTCTATGGAGAAGCCAAGTCATGAGACTTGGTCTTGGGAAATTTAGAGCTCCTATTGTTTATTATCACTTCCACTAAAATACTCTATTATAATAACCCGCCTTGTACCACTACTTTAAATGCCTACATCATATTACTACCCCAAGCAAAACAATTTAGACTAGAATATTTCCACAAAACCCATGTACGAATCTACAAAATATTTTTCTCTCAAAAATCTTCTTTGGGGATTATTGCACAATTTTTTTTTATTTTTTGGAAAAATTGGGTGGGTGAGTAAGCATTATTGGTAATTCTAAGATTGCGCTTTCATGATTTTATGAAACCCATTAAGAAAATAGGTTTTTGTGTGGCAGAATCCATCAAATACAAAATTTCAAAATCAATCTATAGAGATGCTATGCCCGATCGGGCGTAACGGTAGAGTGACCTGCGTCCCCAGATTTTACATCGGACTAAAGGGGTATCTGTTTGGCACGAAATGACAATTTTTGTTTTGCTTATATTTGGTCCAGAACCATTTGGACTATTAAGCAAACATACCGTCCAAAGCACTAGGAGAGCATGCAAAAATCGTATTTTCAACAAGAAAAAGTGAATGCAAACTGAAAAATCGAATTTCCTGCTAGGACGAAATACATGAAGATTTGTGATTCTTGTTTGTACACGCTCAGCTTGGTTTTTTTCCTTGGATTTGAACGCTTACTGAGCTATCTAATATATTTTCTTATGTATTTGCTGTATTTGGATGCTTGTTTGTTGTTATATTCATCAGTTTTGCCTCCTCCTGCTCCTTGTCCCTCTGCAAAAGTGTTGCAACAAGTGAATTTATTTTAACAGAATTTTTGTTTTTTTTATGATAAATATATATTGTTGCTTGACTTACCATTTAAAACACTGAAAACACTTTTATTGTCAAAAATAAAATGATGATGTTTTTGAATTACTATTTTTTTATTGTCTTTTTTAGTTTGTTGTAGTACGAGAGTAGCTGCGCCCGTTGGGCGCTATGTTGCACTGTGATAGTTTTCTACATAAAAAAATACTTTTTTAAAGGGCCATTGCCGTCTCCGACAACGGTTGTCCCCCGCCAATTAGAAAAAACATTCTTAATCATTGAACTTCTACACGTATTTTTCACTTTATTTCTAACAAAACTTTGCTTAAAATTAAATTGTAGGCTTTGCTTTGTTAGAAACCAAGCTGAAAAATCCGTACAGAAGTTCAATGATCAGGCGAAATTGTTCAAATCGGCGGAGACAATCCAGCTGAAATTTTTTTTACAAAATATATTTTTTTTACAAATATACTTTAAAGCTTTGTGTCTTTTTAAAAAAAAGGTAGTAAATGGCAGTGCGAAGTTTGAAAAAAAACATTTCCGTAAGCGCAGGGCTTTCAAACGTCCTTTATTCATGGCTCATTTATAAACGTTGTGGTTGTCGTCGTCGTTATCATTGTCGTTGGAAAAAATGTTTTATAAAGGCACTTTTACGCCAACGACGACGACAACGTCACGACGACCTATTTGTAAAAAATCCAACAACAACGCCAACGCATTTTTTTCTCTCAAGTTGGAGAAGTTTTGCATTTTAAGTCAGAATTTTAAGGATTAACTATTTTCACCACACGTTTTCCCTCGAAATCTGGGCTGAAAATGCGAAATTTGTCCGATTTTGAATGAAAAATTTCGTTGTCCTTGGCGTCGTCGTACTCCTTGGCGTTGGATTTTTATAAATAGGTCGTCGTTGTCGTTGGCGAAAAAAGTGTTTTATAAAAAATATTTTCCAACGACGACGACAACGACAACGTTTATAAATGAGCAATTAAAGATTTGTTCTTTATTTGGGACTTGAAACCTTTAGAAATTTTGAGATCTCACGCCAAAATTTTTATTTTCGGCACTCAAAACCCAACAATCACTGGATAAAATGGCACTTTTGTACGAATGTCCTTTATTTTTAAATTTCGATAAGGAGGACCTGCGTAAGAGGAAAGTTTCGTAAGAAAGAAATTTCGTAAGAAATTTTTTGTGAGAAGCTTTTTTGAAAAGAAATTTTCGTAAGAAATTTAAGAAACAGTTAAAATGACATCACTGATCCGCAGAATTACCAGAACGGTAAAACTTCCTTACCAAAATTCGGTCTTACAAAATTTGCGTCTACTAAAACAATTTTTCGGGATAGTATATAAAAGTTAATTTTAATAGTGATCATATGCGTAAAAATGTCATCATGATTTCTATCTTAAAAGCTCTTTTCGTCACTAAACGCTCAAAAAATTTCACCCGGTATAGTTGTAAGAGCAATGAGGCAAACTTTGTGCTTCGAAGAACAGTAAGAATATTTTAGATGTTTATACCACTCAGTTTCACCGAAATTTCTGAGACGAATATTTTCGCATCAGATTAAAAAAAATAGGACTGTTTTTCGTATATTTTCGTGTATATCAAGAGCTTGTGTACTACATTCGACTATTTGTTACGTAATAGCAACATTTATTGGTTAGAAACCTATTTTCCGTTATCAAACTTCAGTTCGCACATGAAACTCTTTAATGCACTGAAATATTTCAGTTTTCTCATCTTTCATTGTCTATTTTTCTCTTGGTTATCAGTCGAACACTTCAACCTTTGTCGGAATTTTTTCGATGCTTCTTGCTACACTTCAATTTTCACACTTTTTCTACATAAGCTGCTCTCACTTTTAATTCTATCATTTTAACTCCATCGCATCGGCCTGATCTTACCTTTCATCAAGCTTTTTAAGAAATCAGTGATACGGTTTCAATCACGTCAACATAATCATTTACACACGTAGGAAATACCGAAGACAGAGAATAACACCAACGAAAAACACTTACCTGAAATAATTTCGACCACCAAGAACGAGGAGAGACAATAGCACCATACAGAACACCACGAAGAGAACCGTTTTGACGTCTGGAATCAAAAAAATGAATAAGAGACTATTATGCAAAATGAAGAGAAACGAACACTTATTACTGAAGCACTGATAAATATATTGCTGTTGGTCGATAGAATAATTTTAACCACAATAAAATGATGAAAAAAATACCATTGAAGAGAATACCATCAAAAAATATACCGTCGAAAAAATACCATCGCAGAGAATACCACCTTTGAGAATAACACGAAAATAACACTATTAAAGAGAATGCCACCGAAGAGATTACTATCGAAAAGAATACCATCGAAAAATACAACCATAAAGAGACAACCATCAATGAGAACACCATCACAGAGAATAACATCGAAAAGACTACCATCGATGATAATAAGAAAATCGAAAAGAATACCACCGGGGAGAACCATCGCAGAGAATGCGATCGGTAGAATACCACTGAAAAGATGATTATCGAAGAGAATAACATCTAAAAGAATAAAGAAAAAACCACCGAATAGACATACCATCCGAAAAGATACCATCGATAGAGAACCATCGAAGAGAATACCATCGAAATGGAATACCATCGAAAGACAACCATCGAGAAATTATATCGAAAAGAATACCATCAAAAAAAAAACCATCCAAGAGAATACCATCGGAGGAAATACCACTGAAGAGAATACCATCGCAGAGAATGCAGTCGGAGAAAATACTTCTGAAAAGAAAACATTAAAGAGAATACCACTAAGAGAATGCCATCGAAAAGAAAACCATCGAAGAGACAACCATAGTGGAGAATACCATCCAAAAAAGTGCAATCGAAGAGTATACCACTGAAAAGAAAACATTAAAGAGAATACCACCGAGGAGAATACCATCGATAAGACAACCATGGAAGAGGATACCATCGAAAAGAATACCATCGATAAGACAACCATCAAAAAGGATATCATCGAAGAGACAACCATCGAAGAGAATAACAACGCAAAAAGTGCAAACGAAGAAAATACCACTGAAAAAACCATGAAAGAGAATACCACCGAAAAGAACACCGTCGAGAAGAATAATATCGAAGAGACAACCATTAAGGAGAGTACATTGAGGAGAGAAATTACCATCGAAAAGACAACCATCGAATAGCCACCCATTGCAGATAATACCATTGAAGAGAATGCAACCGAAGAGAATACCAAAGAAGAGAATACCATCGAAAGAATATAATCACGGATACAACCATCGAAGAGGAACATCTGGATGTCTAAAATCAAAGAATATGAGAGACAATCATAAGAATGCAGCAAGAGAGACGAACACTTACCGCACAGCTCCATTTTAAAGCACTTCTAACTTCTTTCGATTTTAATTTCCACGCTATTTCAAAAACATATATCTTTTGTCTATATGTGTTCGAGGGACCCCGAAAACATATGTCTTGGTCCGCTGTTGTTGTATTTTATATTATAGGCCTAGGTAAGGGTTGGCCAGCGTATCTCTACATAGTATTTGGGATGGGTGTGAAGGTAACACATTTAATTGAATGTTTGGTCATAAGTAAAAAATTTTTGGTTCTATATGTGTTCATGCCGACGCCGAAAAAAATATGCCTTGGTCCCCTGTTGTGTTTTTTCGCGCAATTTTTTTCTTCTGATTCCCTCAAAAAACAACAACTTTGCAGAAATATAAGTCCGCCTGCTTAAATTTTATAATTTTTATATTAACCTACACAGCATTAATCCTTTACGATAAAAGATATGCTGGTCTTGGTCGTGCAGCGGCCAACCATAGCCGACAAAATGATCTATACAATCTTAGGTGGTCTCGTAAATGTGTATTTTAGACACAAAAAGTATATTTAAATGATTTTCGAGACAATTTAGAAACAAAAAATTTTTACGGAAAAAATCAGCTTAGGGGACTAAGGCAAAATTGGATTTTTTGCAAAAAAACACAACAGGGAAGATCAAGGCAATTTTTTTCGGCGTCGTCATGAACACATATACAGGGTTTATCACAAAAACTGGTGCAGTTAAAAAAAAATTGTGTACGTACCTCTTGTCCGGACTGACCTACGACCGGATACAAATTATGACCGGATACAAATTTTCGCAAAAGTATAAAAAGGATGCTGAAACCACACGTTTGAGCCCGTCCTAACGGACGCTGGCCTACCCTGAACCTAAGCCTAAACCTAAGTGAGTAAAAATTGGAGAAATCTAGGGTTGTCGAGTCGAGTTAAACTCGAAAAAACTCGAAAACTCGAAAAATTTCGAGTCTCGAGTATCGAGTCGAGTACTCGACTCGAAAATTTGGAGTTTCGAGTATCGAGTCGAGTACTCGACTCGAAAATTTCGAGTTTCGAGTATCGAGTCGAGTACTCGACTCGAAAATTTTGAGTTTCGAGTTTCGAGTCGAGTACTCGAAATTTTTCCAAATACTTCTGCTATACGCCTTTATTAAATTCACATAAATTAATTGAATGTATGTATAGTTTATTGTGTACAATTCTAACTGTGTAAATGACACCGTTTTCAAGGAAATTCAGAGTTATGCCAAGCAACGTTTGGAGTGCATTCGTGAAAGGGGTGATAAAGCAGAGTGTAAATGCGGTGCAATGTTTTCGTTAGGCAAAAGTGGCTCTACCACGTCTCTTTCAAGCCATCTCAATTCAGCAAAGCACACAGAAGCGATGGAAAAGTTGGCTGAACCAAGTGCTCCGAAAAAGTCTAGAACAGAGTCAATTGCATCAATGTTTAGTCCAGGCTTCAGCAAAGTATTTTTCACGCTAGAAATATTTTTATAATATATTTTGGATGTAATACTTAGACGCAAACTGATGAGTTGAAAAATGACGTTATGAAGCTAATTGTCCAACACAATTTACCATATTCAATCTCCGAACTAGGGAGGCCAGCACAATAAAGATTTTAAAAATAAATATTAGCTAATTTAAATTTTAAACTTCATTGTATTTTAAACGCGCTACGCGCGTCGTACTGGTGCTAGATGGCCGCTTAAAGCGGCCAGAATTTTTCAAAATACTATGCTTTTTATTTGAAAATTTAGAGCACCTTTTATAATGAGTTTCTTAGCTAACTTGGGTAGATCAAACCTAAATTGTCGAATTTCCAGGACACACAGCCCAATCCGGGGTCTTATGCCAATTTTCAGAACATCTAACCCAGCCTGGGAACAAGATATTTACACTGCATTAGCATGACTTCGTTTCACTAATATATTATTAATTTTTTTTAAAGGATGAAGTCGAGAGATATTTAAATGAAGACAAACTGCCGGTGCCTAGCCCGACTGCCCCCTGCAACGACGACGTCTTCAAGTGGTGGAATCGTAAGGCGACGAAATT
The DNA here is from genome assembly GCA_004194705.1 of Ditylenchus dipsaci. NCBI lineage: Eukaryota > Metazoa > Nematoda > Chromadorea > Rhabditida > Anguinidae > Ditylenchus > Ditylenchus dipsaci. Next base: position 30,624 of record SADC01000472.1, read on the forward strand.
TTCTCATTTGGCGGTCTTAGCTCGAAGGTTCTTAGCGATTTCTATATCCAGTGTCGCATCGGAAAGATGCTTCTCAAAAGCATCACTTTTGTTTGCAAATTCACTCCGCTCTCGTTTGTCGAAAGAAGCCGCTGCAAATATTGTCTTGCTCAAAACAGGAATGGCTGATTTGTTGTTGGAGGGTGCTCGAAATAACAATTCCGAGGAGCCAGAAGAGATTTTTAGCATTTATTTTGAAGAAACAGATGACTTTCTGATGTTTTGATTGTACTTTTGCTTTTGATTTGATTGCTTGATGTATAAATAAAGAATGTAAAAAAAAATTTCAGTTAAAGTCACACGAGAAAATTTTCGAGTTTTCGAGTCGATTATTCGAAAATTTCGAGTCGAATATCGAGTCGAGTACTCGACTCGAAAATTTCGAGTATCGAGTATCGAGTCGAGTACTCGACTCGAAATTTTCGATTTCGAGTTTCGAGTCGAGTATTCGACTCGAAGATTTCGAATACTCGACAACCCTAGAGAAATCTAAAAAAAAGTTTAAAAAAGTCAACATGGGGGACCAAGGCAAAATTTGGCACTGTATCCGGTCGTTGCCCGATTTCCGATTTTTTCGGAAATCTCCCCAATGTATAATTTTTAATTACAGCGATAAATCGGTCTTTTCCGATATATATTTTTTCTGTTCTGACACTTGCTGGGTTTGAGAAAAGGATCTATGCTTAGAGAACTTAAACTCTTTGCTATGCCAAATTCATAATGAGACTCAAACACGCTAAGAATACTATTTTGTATGAAAAACATTGCAAAGGAGTGGATAAGTAACAGTTACGTTCAAAAATTGCTTTGAAAAATTAATTTGAATTGTTCACCGTTTTTGCACCAGTTTTTGTGATACACCTATAGAGCCAAATTTTTTAGTGAAATTTTTTAAGGATAAATCTTTTTTCTGCCCGCTTCCGGCTTTTTTCTGCCTGCTTTTCTAAAAATGATTTAACATAACCTTAATCTGTGATAACTTTTTTATTCTGTGCAGCTTTAGTACGAAATTTCCTAAGGAATTCGAATTTATTTACAGAATTTCGAAAAAATTATTGGCTGCTGAAATGTGACCATTTGTTGCATCTAAGAGATTTTTATGCCCAAATTCTGCAAAATGGCCAAAGCTGGACAGGTAACAGCTTTTTTGAAATTCTGTAAATAAATTCGAATTCCTTAGGAAATTTCGTATACAAGTGCTGCTCAAAATAAGAAAAGTTATTACAAATTGCGGTCATTTTCAATTATTTCAAAAAGCGGGCAGAAAAAAGCTAAAAGCGGCAGAAAAAAGACAGAAGCGGGCAGAAAAAAGTCTCGTCCACTTCTAACTGAGAAAAAAGTTATTGCTCTAGAGTCTACACAAATTCAAACGCTTCAGAAGGAATTTAATTCGAATTCAAATTTTTGGCATTGTGCCGTTTGTCACATTCTCTCTTTATGTGTAGGATTTTAATTAAATAAATGTGAAGTTTAATGTTTATGCTACAGTTAAACAAATAATGAAACATACCGTATTTCATCTAATAAGCGCGCATGCGCGCTTATTTTTTCAACCCCTGAAAATCTGAAATTTTGGGTCAATCTCAAAAATTTCGGGTGCTTAACCAAAATCTAAAAAATTGGAATCGGTAAAGCTCGTGGGAGTTAAGAAAATGTATTAAACAGCTTTGGAGAAAATTTCTCTGAGCTGAGATATGGGCCCTCAAAGTAGGTCAAAGTAGTTTTCAAAAATCCCGGTCCCGTTTCTGTTTTTTGCTCGATCTCGTTAGTCATTTTCAAGAAAATTTCAAAAGTATCAAAAGTAGGAAATTTCGAGATAATTTTTCTTTTGAACTCTAATTTTTTGCAAAATTTTTGCAATTTGATCATTCTTTATTTGTTATGTTAATGGCTTTTTTCTTCATCTGATTACCAATGTTTCTAGATGAGCGCAGTTTGGAATATCGGCTTTACTCAAAGCTCTCAGCGTTCGAAGCGGAATGTTGCGCTTGCAAAAAAAAGATCAAGATGGCGGATCGCAGCACTAAAGGCCTATTCGTTCACGCATGATGAGTACGCAGCCAAGCTTAATGATCTTCATGAGAAGGAAGCCTCACAGAAGAACTCGCTGGAAAATTTTGTCAAGATTTTGCCAAAAGGTTGTTTTATTGCCCAAGTTTTTTTTGACTATCTTAGCATCATGAACTAAGGAGAGCTATCATCGTTGGACAAGAGGGTTATGCACTCGATTGCGTTCAACAAACTTCCGTTTTCGATCGTTGATGGACCACCGTTCAAGCTCCTTCTCGCCGTGTCTGACAGAGAAATCTAAGAAGTCTGCTCATAAATTCCTCTTTTTTAAATCTTCTTGACTTCAGAACGTCGCCATTACTCGCACTGGGTGCTTCCAAGAATGTACGACATCGTGAAAGCAAAGATCCAGGAGCTTCTCAAGCCTTGCTCATCGCTTTCTTCCACTTCAGATATTTGGACAGAAGATATGACTAAAATTCCTTTATCAGGTGTGTTAAGATAAAATATTTGCAATCTTAGTTACATTTGTTAGTCTAACAGTGCATGGTATTGACTAAAACTGGAAGCGTTTCAAGTACCTTCTTTGTGTCGAACCCTTCTCTGGCAGCCAAAACTTTGAAACTATTGGCGAGAAGGTTAAAAAAATGCTCGCAAGTGGATATCCAAAGGGACAAGTGCCATGTGTTTTCGAGGGATGAAGGTTCTTACATGGTCAAGGTAGTACTATTCTTAAGTGTTTTTTGGTGTTTTTACCACAGTCCTTCTTGAGGCGTTCGAAATGGAGGGATACCTGCATGCAGATTGCGGCGCCACAAACTTAATCTGGTGGTCAAGAAATCAATTTTCGAAGCAAAAGAGATAGCGTTTGTCTAGGCGTTGTCGCTCTTTGGTCGGATATTTTAAAGCAGTGGCAATTTGGCAAAAGGAAAGTTGGAAGAGGAACAGCATCGTCTCAAACTCCCATTCACACCATCAAGCAGGTATCGATTAACTAATCCGTTATGGTAATATAGTCAACTCCCGACTTAGTGTACACCTGGAGCCGGTCCCCAGGTGTACACTAAGTCGAGTGTATACTAAATCGAGGTTCATTCTAGTCATTTTAATTGATTGCCGGCCAAAAGTATTTAATTTAGGTGTACACTAAACGAGGTGTACACTAAATCGAGAGTCAACTGTATTGTGGTTATGGTGATCATGGTGACTATGATCAGTGATGTGCTGCCGAAAATTCTGGCTTCTGCTCTGGCTCTTGGCTACTGCTACAAAATTTTGGCCATGCTCTGGCTCCTGCCACAAATTTTGGCTCCTGCTCTGGCTCTTGGCTCGGAGCAGGGTCGCTCGGAGCCAAGAGCGGAGCTCTTACTGATTATGATTAACATAATCATCTTGTCCGTGATCACCTTCCCAACAACAGGGGAGACCAAGGCATTGTTCATAAAAAATCAACAGGGGAACCATGCAAAAATGTTTCCCCTAAAATAAATAGGGCCATTTGTTTCTATTCGCTGGCCAACCATTGTGTAACAAGGGAACCTCATATAGTGTCCACGAGCTTCTGAAAACGTTATATACCTTCCGATAGATCTTCGAAAATTATCATTTGACCATGACATCCGTTTTTGCCCTGGGTTGTTTTTGAGAGGACAAAATTAATTTCAAAGTAAAGTAGAAGTAATATATGTTGAGTTATGACACAGGGGAATACGTCACTTGTGATGCAGTGGGTAGTGAGCTTGCGTGACTGGCACCAACTAGTTACAGCTGACTCGTTACACCTTTTCCATTTGACTGTTTTACCAATGTTTTCAACATGGGACTTGGCAAAAGAGGGAATCTTGGGGGCTTGGGGTTGAGATACACACCCAGATACCTTAGACGCAAATCACTCGAAAGTGCTCTGGATGCATAAAAATGTATGCGTACCAGAGTTTGTTTATGCGCGGTACGTGACAATTATCACAACGCCGATTTATCACAACGGACAATTTATCACAACTCCTTAAAAAGGGACAATTTATCAATCAGTCAGAAATGGGACAATTTATCACAACACTATTAAATCGGACAATTTATCACAATCAGACAAAAAGAGACAATTTATCACAACACACCATCTGAACTGATGATCAAACAAAAAACTTTTTAAGGGACATGCCGTCACCGATGGAGTATTTTTGAAGGCGTATAGCACCAGTTCAATAAAAAAAGGAGGAGGACTTTGAAAATCGGTGTTAGGTTCGATTCCTACACGAGGTATACTTTTTCATTGACATTTACCAAATTATGTCAATTTTATTGTCGTTTGAATTTCACTGGCATCCGCCTTTCAAATATCCTAGCGGCGACGGCGTCCATCTTTAAATCGACGTTGTGATAAATCGCCCGTATCTGACATTTTCTTGTGTTTATTCTCGTTTCTTCGTTTTCTTCTTATTTTCTCTGCATCATTTCCGCTCAGTATTTGCTGATTGATTTGCCATTTTTAGTGAACATGGACGCTAACAACTTCTTGCGCAATGGTCGATTAAAGTTTCGGTGCTCTTGGTGAAGCTGTGGATTAGATGCAAATGCTCTCATGGGAATTCTGCAGAATGCTCTCAATCAGGCTCCGGTTCCTCCAGTGATACAGCAATCAAATGCAAGCCTTTGTGGAAGAAAACGTGAGTTTTATCTTCCATATGCTTATCTGCTTTTGTTTCTTATCAGGACCAATCACCATGGTCAATCGGAAAGGGAAACGACAAGGCAGTGTACAGAGGATTTCAATTTCTGCAGAATCAGAAAAACAAGGATGGCAGCAAGCAAGATTGGCGCTGTGAAAACTATCCGGAAAGATGGTGGATGCAAAGCCTTACTTCAAACAGTCACTACCGGTAATGTCTTCACCAAGTTCAAGCCGCACGATGGAACCTGTGCGCACAACCATGCTCTGGATGAGGAAGGCGTTACGCTCAGCATCATCAAGTCAAATTTAAAAAGAAGAGCTGTAGAACGAGAGAGGTTACTTTTTAAGAATTGTTTCGTTTTGATAAATTTACATTTAGAAGCGATGGAGCTACTGAACCACAATTGCAATCAGCTCCGCTAGCTGTGTGCCCAAGTCTTAGCAGCAGTGCCGTCAGAAGACAATCTCGTGTCCGCATTGCAAATCAGATCCCGATTGTGGAAGGAAGGAACGTCCAAGACATTGATATTCCAAGAGAAAGCCGTATGTACACAGATGGAGCCGGGCGTCAGCAACTTTTTTTGGGTAATTCGGGTAGAGATGATGCGGAGGTCAGAAAATTTTGCAATTTAAATATTTAATTAAGTTATTGCAGAATTCTGCTGTTCGGAAAAGAAAGCACATCGACTGGAGCGGAGAAATGAAACTGATGTACCTTGATGGTCTTTTCAGATGACTCCGCCGCCATTCTATCAGTTTGTGTTGTAACCTAAGACGAATTATACGGCGATTTGTCACAACTAAGATGAAAGACAATATTCTTCAGGTCTATGCTTTCTTGGCCGAGCGAACAACACGAATTAACAATGGTGGCAAGTAGTCTTTCCGGTCCTCTATGCGCTCCTCAAAATAAGTCTGGTGCCAGCTACACGGAATGTTCAACATGGTTAAGGTTGTCTGGCCAGCATTCGCTCCGACATCTATTCTATGGATTTCGAAAAAGGTCGCCATCCAGTCGGCAATCGATGTGTTTCCTGGTTAGTTTATTTCTTTATTTCTCATTTAAATTTCCTAATTTAGGTGTCAATATTGCTGGCTGCTTATTCCATCTCGTCAAAAACTTCAAGAAGCAAATAGCAGCACACGGTCTCTCAGCTCGCAACCAAGAACCAGAATTCTCACTTAGAGCAAAAATGCTGATGTCTCTTGCCTTTTGTGCCGCCTGAAAACATCTGGAACGACTTCAGACTGCTCAAAAACATCTCCTGTCCTATGATCAAGTGCTCGCACCGGTCATCAATTGGTTTGAAACATATTATGTCGGTATGTATGGCGTTGGTTCAGTTTTCGACTTTAATGGTATTTTTAAGGCACTGCAATGCGTGATCCAATGTTCCCAGTTCGTTGGTGGTCCTGCTATGAAAGACCCTTGCGGGAAGACCGAACGAATAACTTTGCAGAGGCTGCTCATCATCGACTTCACACTGCTCTGGGCGTGGATCATCCGAATGTAGCTCGCTTTCTACAAGATCTCAAAGAAATTCAGCGGTCTCACGACAAGCGTTATGAAGACTACTTAGCCAACGTTGCAGCGCCAAAGAAGCGCAAGATCTACACCGAAGCCGACAAGAGAATCATAGGCAAAGTGAGGCTCTACCAAGGCGCAAATCTGATGGAATATTTGAGAGGCTGGCCCACAATATCGTTATGGATCAGTAAATTGTTGTTGTATTTGTCGCTATGTTTGCTGTTATGTTTGTTGGGAAAAAACTCGTCGTTTGATTTTGGCTTTAGCAGAAAATAAAGGCTTTTGTTCGATCATCGGTTCAGATGGTGTGGTTGTGATAAATTGTCCCTTTTTGTTTGATTGTGATAAATTGTCCGATTTAATAGTGTTGTGATAAATTGTCCCATTTCTGACTGATGTGATAAATTGTCCCTTTTTAAGGAGTTGTGATAAATTGTCCGTTGTGATAAATCGGCGTTGTGATAAATCGTCCGTATCCGGTATATGCGGTAGGCACCAGTGTTCCAGTTAATATAAAATAAGTGGGGATTTGTTATGTTTTTAGTTGAAAAAAATTGCTCAAGCCTCACATATAGCTGAAACCTTCCCAAGTTCGAAAATTTTTTGTTTTGAATCGACTGTAAAAAGGGTTTTGAATTATATCTACTGCGCAATTTTTTTTGTAAAAAAACTGCTAAAATTGACCAAAAAATGGCAATTTTCGGCGATTTTTGCTTGTGGCGGCCTATAGACACGACAAAAAAATCGTGTGCCGCCCACCATTCGATACCATTTTTCAAGGGCTATCAATTCCACTAAAAATTGCCTAATTATGTTTCATATTGCAAGAGGCGCTGGCGCAAGAGTGGACCTGTCCACATTGTCGGTCCGAATCTAAGATTCGGATCGGGCATAACCCGCGAATGTTTCCGGAATATCCCAATGGCTGTATGTGAAAACACCCGACAAATGTGTGAAATTTCCCGAGTAATTAATTAATTTTCCCGGCAAATTCAAATTTGCCTAAAAGCAATGAATTTTCCTGACAAATCTGTGAAATTTCCCGGCAAATTTTCCGATCATCCGAAAGATGTTTTTTTAATTCTTTGAGTAATTTTCAAAGAGAGCTCGCAAATGATAAAAACAGAAAATTAGTCAATGAATCAGCTTACTGTATCCAATTTCCTCCATTTTCAGTCACCCATTCATCGACATTTTACTTGCTAGAGCAATTGTCCATTCTCGCGCCACACCACGCTTCTTTTGTTGCTTAGCTTGGAATTGCATCTCTAAAAGTATTACCTAAGTTATTTCAAGTATTTTTTTTGAAACAAGAAACAAGGCAGCCGACACACAACCAATTAAACATTATAACTAAAGTATTTGCCGGGAACTTTCACAGATTTGTCGGGAAAATTCATTACTTTTAGACAAATTCGAATTTGCCGGGAAAATTAATTAATTAGTCGGGAAATTTCACACATTTGCCGGGAGTTTTTAATTTGATCCATTCCCAATATTACTCAGCTTTATGATACACTATAAACCCAAGCCAAGAGCTAAAAAAATAGATAAGATTCTATTTAAATTGGCGCATAAACTAAGACGAAAAAGAAAGTGCCCAATTTGGTAGGAAAAGCTCCTGCACTGAATTTTAAAACATTAATGCACTGGCTTTAGAATGCTTCCTATTGAGACGTATTATGAAATTTCTAAGTTTGTACGCTTCTCTGGCTGCAGAAAATTATGGTTGTTGTCAAGTCAAATGTCTACTATATTTCTACCACGTATTGGATTTCATATTTATAATGAACATTGCGAGGTATGTTTTAGGATATTCAAATTACAAAAAAGTCAGGGCTTCCAATCCTCTTCAGTCGCTCCAATGAGTTTGAGTATCCGAGGAAAATAATTGATCATATGATAAAAAATTTGACCCTACCGGAATATACCTCCTCACCCCCTTGAACAAAAAGCCAACCCATAGGCCAACATTTTTTCAAACCCCAATGAATTGGTCACCTTTTTCTAATTCTAATTTTTGACCGATTGTGGCACTTCTTTCTTCCTAAAACTCTACTACAAGTATCTGTAAATAAATCAGATGAAGAGTTATTCCATCTAGTACATCAACATGAAAACTCGACGACCGTGTCCCACCTTAATGTTGACTGAATAAAGCTTGTTTTTTGACACCAAATCGAGGTTTTTACCAAAATATTTTCATATCTAAAAGCATGATTATATTTTATCGATTCTTTTTAAGCATCGTTATATTAGTGGTTCTCTTATTACAGAACTTCATTGTGTTTCTATTTATAGATTATGTTACCTTTTATTATTCTGCAAGAACTATTGCGAGAGCTGCAGGCTGCTGGTCTCAACCAAATAATACATTTCATTTACAAGTATGGTTGCGTTATTTGTTTACGAAAAATTAGAAAAGTTGACCATGTGGCAGCATTGTTATTCAAGCAAAAGTTAATAGACCAAGTAGAGTATTTAATTAATGCAAATACGAGTGTTAAACATTTATTTTAAGCACACTTTACTTGCTGAAATACTTGATGAAGATAATGCACCCCAGCTGAATTTAGATGTGAAATGTTTCATTTTCCAAGATAACAACTGCGCTATACTTACAAGTTTTAGGAAAATGGACATTTTGAAATACTTTATCAAATGATCATGATCATCCATGGTTATCCTACTGAATTTTATGATAAATATTTCAAAACGGATATACTCACAGCTGGAATGGCGGTTCTCAGAAACAAAGACCCTCATCACTTTTCAGTGATTGGTCAAAAGCTCAACTCCATGGTTTGATATAACTTTTTTTATTAACCATACTGAATATAAGCCTTCAAGATCCAGCTTCCCAGTTTCTGCCTAGATATGCTAGCAAAAAAAATGAGACGGAATAGAAAAAAGGTAATACTATTTGAACAAATTTTTCGTTTATTCATTTGTTTTAGCTTTATTCTCAATGCAGTCGATGTGACACGTTTCGCATAGACGACATGTTTAAGTATGTTAAAAGCGTTTTATTTCAAATTGACAGAATAATGTTTATAAAGGGTGCAGACATTGACGGGTACAGTCGAAACTCGTTAAAATGGATTTCAAGGGACCTTGCTCAGGTCTTCGTTACAAAGATTTTTATTTTTCTTAAATATCGCAAAACTTTTGCTATATTGACTTTTCAGTAAAAGTATTATTTTAAAGGACCATCGCCGTTGATGACAATGGCGATTTCGAGTTTTTGAATTGGCGTCGGGCAGCCGGAAATGCAGAAAATGTTTTCGCGGATTATTTTTTATAAGCATCTAAAATTAAAATTTCATGTACTAGGTGAGGCGAATTCACAGGTATTTATAATAGGTTACAGTTCAATGAAAGTCAGCTGAGTCGTGCTATCTGGCATTGTCAAGCAACATCGGGCTCGACTAGCTAATGGTTCTTAATTTTGAACAAATTTCAATCTTAAACAAAAAAATTCGAAATATATTTTCAAAATAAAAGAGCTGTCCTCCGCGAATTCAAAAACTCGAAATTGCCATTGTCATCAACGGCGATGGTCCTTTAAAGAGGCATGCTTGTGTGCGATAGAACACAATTTTCAAGAAAGAAAAGACGCGAACCAGGAGGGCCAGAGATTTGAAATTTGAAATCTAATTTTGAAATCATTTTTAGTTATCCATCTTCTATTTTTGCTCTTGTTTTTTTACGCTTGATTTTCTTATTGGCTGACTTTTTTGGTTTTACCGTCAAGTTCTACCGTCAAGCCAGCTGGTAATATTTCTCGCTCATTTGCTCCTATCTTGAACTTAGATATGTTTTCTTTATTTTCTACACCATCATTTGCTTTTCTCTTCTTCTGTTTTCAAGTGTTTATGCAAAGGTTTCAAGAAGGAAGGATTCATGCGGCCGGGTTCTTTTTGTTACTCTGATCTTCTAACGTTGTTATATCGTCAGCATTAGTTTTTTTTCGTGGTTTTAGGTTCTCTGCTCACAAGGTATTTTTTTGTTTGTCAGGTATTTTTTGAATTTTTTGGTCGATTTTGAGTTTATGGTTTTCCAAATTTTTTAGCTAGGATTTTTGGCGGAACCCATCAACCCCGTTACTCTTATTCTTAAAAATTTCTATAGATTTGCAAGTGTTGAACCCACTTTTTAATTTTGTGATGATTTCTTATTTAAAACTGGAATTTTATCTCTCCGATAAAATTTTATCTGTCAGATAAAAATTTATCTGTCAGACAAAAATAGTTTGAATTTTATCTGATAGATAAATTTATCGTTTCAGGTAAATTTATCTGTTCTAAGCACCACGAAATTATGCCACCGCAAATTGTGCCAAAATCAAGAGCGATATTCGGCAAATATTTCCCGAATATTGCTCCTGACTTTGGCACAATTTGCGGCGGCATAATTTGAACTGGCACAGGCTGCTCCTACCCGTCTTTTCTTTTTTGAAAATTGTGTTCCATCGCACACGAATATGCGCCTTTAATCAAGCAAAAATTGATCGTTCACCACCGTGTAAAGGAGGCTAAAACATTTCGCCGTAAAGACAGTTCGCTATGGTTCCTTGGGACCGAATTTCAGTGGCGTGAAATCGAAAGTGGCGTGAAATCAAGGTATTGTTAAATTGTGATGAAACCTACTATGCTTATCATTTGGAAAAATTTGCTCCGACTCTTGCACCGGCCTCTAAGCTTTGAAATATTTTTCTCTGGCTCCTGCTCGTAGCCAGAGCGAGAGCCAGAGCCGGAGATTTGCACATGACTGGTGTTAAACAATGATATAACAAGACGGTGCTTCGACAAAATTGGCTGACGGTTAGATGATTTTGACAGCCTAAACACATGAGAGAAATATACCCGAGATGTATATTAAATGATCAAAGAAAGAAAAAACACCGGTTGCTGAGAACCCCAAAAAAAATTGAAAGAAGTTTTGCCCCATCCGCACATAGCCTTTGAATAGTTCATCGTCCTTTTTCAGCACTTGCAACAGTTGCTGAAAGGCTCCTTGCTGCTTCTTGGTTGATCGGATAAACCCACCATCGGCGCTTTTTCTTCATTCGACGATCATTTAGGTGGAGAAGGAGCTGCAGATCCAATTGTTCACGCAATAACGCACTTTTCATTCGAGGGTTATTATGAACGTCGATCGAATACCATGACAACAATCGACACATACAGTGGTCCGACATGAATAAACTGAATCAAAAAATGGAAGTAGATTTGGAAAATTCTTCATTCATATCACATCAAATCAATAACTAATCACCGAAAACAGCCTTTAACTACAATTGGTCAACCAACGTTTTAGTTTGTTCCTTCTTTTTTGGCTCCCATTTTTTTTCGGCTTCTTGGCCACGGCTCACCCGAACAGCTCATCTTTGTCGTCGTCGTCGTCTTTTATCAGTTCCCGAGTAGCCTGCATCGACGCCAGAACCTTTTGCTCGAACGGAACAACATTTGTCTTCTTTTTCTTGACTAGAGTTGAAGAAAGTAGTATAAAATCTTCGTCACCAAAAAAACCGACATCCTCTCGCTGACGCTTCGCAAGAGTGAACGTTGATGTGTGGCTGAACAACAAGATGAGATAGAAAAATAAATGAAGTTAGATTATAAAAACATACCTCTCGCACTCCTTTGTCTCGCTTTCCAGCCAAATCATGTAGTCGAAATAAACCCATGATGATTCAGCAGTCGTTTCGTTATTTGCTACACTCCTGCTGGGTTGCGTTTTTTACTACTTAACCTGCCGGAAGGAGGTGTCGCGGAGTGTTCACCATTTCTTTGCAGCCTTCTTGCTATCTAAATGTTGTATTAAAAGCACTCGGTTCGCGTTTGACTGTCGCGTTTAGCCGTCTATTTCAGCCACCAGAACGCGACAGACAAACGAGACAGTCACAGTCAGACGCGACCATTGTAGCCCGGCTTTAAAACCTCTATTAATCAGGCCGACCGGATTATTTTTTAACTTTCTTCTATTGGGCAGGATTAATAGAGGGCACCGGATGATTAGAAGGAGTCGGATTATTTTTAAAACCTGTTAAAGTTCAAAGACCTTTGAGTGTTGAAGGAAATTTAATTGACGATTTTTTCTATTCTTATCATGATTCTTCATTTTTCTATTTATTGATTGTTTTAATGTTTTGAAGGAGTGATATGTCAATCTGGACATTCTCGGTTCGTATTTCCCGGAAAATGAAGTAATGTAGCAAGAGTAAAACTGAAGTTTATTTTCAAAAGTCTAAACTTTATAAAAAAATTCATTAAAATTTTAATCAGTATTTTATTGTTATTTTTTATTTGTTTGCGCAAGCTTGCAGCCCTCAATCTCAGACTTTCAACAAACTTTCGAATTTTACTGGGTTATTTCTGAAATGTAAGAACCAAGCAGTTTGAAAAAGTAGAGCCATTCCTTTTTAGATATCGAATCTTCTCTTGTTCGAAACTCCTCAGTTTTCACATTTCAAAAATGACTAAGCAAAGTTTGATAGCTCGTTATAGAACTGAGATTTAGGGCTACAAGCTAGTGCAAGAAAAATTAAAAAATTACAATAAAAGTCCAAATAAAAATTGAATCTAAAATCCGTTTATAAAATTCAGATTTCTGTTTAATCCTCGCTTCATAAGTCATTTTTCTAAAAAATTTGAATGAAGAATTTCCAGAATGACATATCACTCGCATAAAACACAACTGAGAAAAAATAAAATCAAGGAGAAATTATAAGAATAGCATAAAAAGAAATGGTCAATTCTAGAGTTGTAGAAATTCCCGGAAATATAGAAAACCCGGGAATATTGCCATATAGGGGAAATTACCGGGAAACCGGGAATATTCCCAATGTTCCCGGGAATATTCCCGGAAATATTCCCGGGAATATTCCCATTGTACAACCCTAGTCATTTCGCACCACCATACCCAGACCCCCCCCCCTTCCCTCCTCTCCCAAGGTCATGGTTTCCTTAACAACTAAGACGCTCAAAAAACATTTTAAATGTGTACAAACTTGGAGTTCTGTTAGGACATTTCGTCAAAAAATTTCCATTTGAGAATTTTCATGCCTATGCCTTATAACGACATGTTCTACAAGAAAGGAGTAAAAAAACCTCTTCGAAATCCGAGGTAACAAAATTAATAATGAACTGGTCCCAAATTACAGAAAATAAGTTTTAAAGATCCAAGGCTTATTGGATAGTGTACACCGTAACTTATACAATACTTACAAAAAAAAGTTGTCTATGTGCGGGCAGGATTCGGGTCAGGCTATGACCGAGTTCAAAAAATTCTCAAGATGCTGAAATTAAAAATTGGGGCGCGTGGATAAGCCTGACCATCGCTCAAAATAACTAGCTCAGAATCAAGTAAATTATACCTACCTGATTACTGCAGTAAACCATAATTCTAGCTTAAAGGACCATGGTTTTACGCGCAGCGGCATGTGCAAAATTCGAATTGGCGGGGGACACTTCTCTTTCGTCTATCAGTGTACTCTTTCGAGTTGTTTCTAATTACACGAAAGAGTACAGCATTAGACGAAAGAGAAGTGTCCCCCGCCAATTCAAATTTGCACATGCGGCTGCGCGCAAAAATCATGGTCCTTTAAATAAAAAAAATTTAAAACTTTTATTTTCATTTAAGTTGGCATCGTAATCTCCATATAGATATGATACATATCAGTTCTAGTGCTCATTCTAGCCCAAATTATATGAAAATTATGTATGGCAGTAAAAAATGGTATGATATAGTGTGAGATGTCACAAGTTTCTTGAAGCTTCATATGATACATATCACTTCTAATGCTCAATTTGTTTGAAGTTGTAAATGTGTTAAAATAACTGCCAATAAATACTTTTCTGTATAGTTGTTGCGAAATGTTTTTTTGGCACACCCCGAATAGGATGTAAAATATTTTGGAAACAATCGATTAGGAAATAAAATCATTTGAGAAAAAATTCAAATAAGAAACAATTTGTCTTGGCACGAATTGTTTTATCAATAACGTTTTGGCATTTAAGAGAGAGATTTCCTAATTCTGAACTTTTGCCTGTTACCTCGATTTTTTTGAGATTTTTCTAATGACATATATAGAATCTACATGCGATTTTGAACAACTTTTGTTTTTACACTTTATTTTTTTAATATATTTTTTGCCACTAAATAAGCCTCCCAAGTTGGCCATCCCCGAAAAGTGGCCTATTTCATTCTAATAGATTCTAATCCACTAATCCTCTATCTGAACGGCACGTATGACCACTCGTTGGAAAGCTCTTGAATTGCTCTTTCTAATGGTGCATAATTCACCGCGTTTTTATTTGCAAAGTACGTGAAAAAATATAAAAGATTAGAAAAGTCCTTAAATTTTATTACACAATTTTCGCACAAATGACGAAAATCTCACAAGTTTATAATGGGTGGCAAAAAATAAATTGCAGATTCAGATAGAGCAGACAATTCTGAGTAAGATTGGCGAAAAATATGTCGTAAAAAGTGGGGCACCAAAATTCTGGAGTATAAAGAACTGAAGAGACTTATAGTGTGCTTATTGCAATATTTCATTCAATGTTGGACTTAGGCTTTCAAATGCAATATCTTCTTGCTGAATAAAATCTTTAGGATTAATTTCTTCAGTTTCGTCGTTGTGTGAGTTCAATTCTTTTTCCTCCATTGTCATATCATCGATTGGGTGCTTTTCGCGCGCGAGCTTGCTAAAATAATTTTTTATTTGAAGAGCATTTAGGAATTCATCAGGTTCAAATATCGGGATGCCTTCTTTGTTTTTTCTCCGTTTTCATTAATTTTGCAACTTGTGCTGCGTCAATTTTCTGCCCACTTTCTTCTCCTCTATCAAAGTACTTCTTCATAAATGATTTCTGGGCTTCAGAAAATCGTTTATTTCTCCTTCTTGCCCGAATAGCCCAACCTTCTTCGAGAAAATTTATGCTTAGAAGTGATTGGTCTTGATATTTCGTCGACTGATCTTCTATTTCGCCTCTTACTGTTTCTAGTGGTTCGCGTGAATAAGAATATGTGTTGTCCATTGTCTCAGCATAACTCTTCAACACATAATCAGTCAATGATTCATGCTCAAGCTGGTTGTTGTGGACACCATTTTCCATGTGTTTCAAGAAATTACTTTTTTTGAGGTATCGCTTCTCGCAGATTGGACATTGGTAAATCGTAGAACAGTCTTGTAGTCTACATTTTTTAAGCTCATCTCCTTCTTCCTTATCGATTAATTCCTCTTCAATTCTAGTGTCTTCTTCTAATGTAGGGCATTTAGCAGGAATGCAATGTACTGATTTTGTGAACACTTCTTCAGCTTCATATGATTCCTTCACCAAAAATGATGGTAATTCTGGATTCCATTCTTTTGTACTATATTCTCTGCCTCTTCCATCTTGCATCCGCTTTCAATGTCACCAACATAAACACTAATTCCTTTGGGCGAGCTGGATATCCCTTTAATAGCCAATAAAATATCTCCTGCGCTATTAATGTTGTGGCCACTGTTTACCCAAATTTTAGCTTTTGCCTTCACAAGGCCGCCCCTCTGTCACTGGGGCCCTTTCCTTGTTGGCTCTCAGTAAAATAGTATCGCATTATCTGTACTCCTGAAGCATGTGAAATTTTTGGAAGAGTTGAAATTATCCGACTCGAATGGTAGCAGCCGGCATTATCCGACTTAATTGTTATCTTTTTAATGCCAATCCTATTAAGGAACTGACATGCATGCCTGATAATTGCCAAAACCGCAGTTGAGTCTTGCTTACTCAAGTCCATTGCATGTACTAAAAGATGTTGTTGCTTTTCACCGCCAATGTTTGCTAACACATGTGTGATATGATAGCTGATACCCCTTTTGCCGAAGTATTCTCTCTGCGTTTCACGATATCTCGATGGGAGCATTTTCTGGCCCAGTCGAGTGTAAGTAAACTTCATTTTCATCGAGATCGGTGTGCATTCTTCTTCACAACATTGACGCTATTTTGGGCTTGTAATTGATGTTTCTTCATTTCTATTATATCAAACATTGCCTCTTCAATTTGATGCTTGATAATTTTATGATCGTAGAAGCGTTCATTATTATTTCATTGATTATTTCTTCTATTTTTCCGGTCAAGGTTTTCAAAGTCCTATTTAGCAGATTACATCTTTCACACAGAGCCATAGGCTGGCTATTTTTTGGGCTTCTGAAATTCACCACTTTTGGATCACTCAATGCGTATTCTATGGGTGGTCGCAATGCAGCCTTTTTCTTTCAAATGTAGGCGATAATCTCCTAATAAATAGGCCTTAGATTGCTTCAGGGTATCAATGAAATGTTTTGTGTCATACTCATTAATTTGTCCTTCTCCTTTCCAGTTTTGCACAATTTCAATAAGCTGATCAAATCCGTTCTCTCCGTCTGCTATATAAAAATCAACGCACTGCTTCGATATTGAGCGTCTTGCAGGCAGAGCATTCAATATTTCATGTAGGTTGAAATGCTCGTATCGAGATCTGCCTGTCATCAGCCACTAAAGTGCTTTTATATATCGGGATGTTTGCTGAAATGTGCCCTGAACTGTTTTTCGTCGTAAGACTAGAATAATTATCCGCTTTCCCATTATATACGAGTAATGTATCACTGACAAATTAGTGCTCAAAGTTAGTCGAATCTCTTCATTTCTTTATACTCCAGAATTTCGGTGCCCCACTTTTTACGACATTTTTTCGCCAATCTTACTCAGAATTGTCTGCTGTATCTGAATCTGCATTTATTTTTTGCCACCCATTATAAACTTGTGAGATTTTTCGTCATTTGACGAAAATTGTGTAATAAAATTTAAGGACTTTTCTAATCTTTTATTTTTTTCACGTACTTTTGCAAATAAAACGCGGTAAATTATGCACCATTAGAAAGAGCAATTCAAGAGCTTTCCAACGAGTGGTCATACGTGCCGTTCAGATAGAGGATTAGTGGATTAGAATCTATTAGAATGAAATAGGCCACTTTTCGGGGATGGCAATTGGAGCCTATTAGTGGCAAAAAATATATTAAAAAATAAAGTGTAAAAACAAAAGTTGTTCAAATTGCATGTAGTCTATATATGTCATTAGAAAAAATCTCAAAAAAATCGAGGTAACAGGCAACCCTCGATATAGTGGCCCCCCTCGGGAACGGCCATAGGGGCACTATATCGAGGGGCCACTATATCGGGGGCCACTATATCGAGTTTTCCTTTACAAAATTGTCATAGGGGCCACTATATCGAGGGTTGACCTTTTTAACTATAAACCACTGAAGCTATAACTTATTCAATACCTTAATACTTCATAGTTAGTACCATTTTTTCAGTGATTAAATCGATACCCTCTATTTTGAGAACCGATTGTGAAGAGGTTGGTTGGCAATCTTCAGTAATAATATAAAAAAACCTAATAGTCTAGTTAAAGTGAAATAGCCCAAGTAGCTCATTGATAGGAGCATCTGAATCCGCTAAAAGTTGGCAGGGTTCGGTAGTGGATTTTCAGTCGAGAATATTTTTTTCGACTTTAACTATTTCGTGTCATTTTTCTCAAATTTAGCTGGAAACACTATTTTCAGACTCAAAAAATATTCGCCTTGGCAATAAGCATCCCTTTTTTTACAGCTCTTTGTTACGACCTACTTTTGCTGTTTCCAGAGACAGAAGTAACATCTACAACAATAGGAATAAACATTGTAAATGGTGTAGGTGTTGAAGACTATAAAAAATTCAAAATAACATTAAAAATAGACTTTAACAAACGATTTTGTGGTTGGAATCATTTTTTTCCATGGGGGCCACTATATCGAGGGTATGTTTTCTTAGTTCGGACCGGCCATAGGGCCACTATATCGAGGGGCACTATATCGAGGGTCTAACTCCTTGTTTTGGTCAAATCCAACCAAATAGGGCCAAAGGCCACTATATCGAGGGGCCACTATTCGGGGGGCCACTATATCGAGGTTGACTGTAACGGCCTTCTTTATAAAAAAGTCCAAAATTGGAAATCTCTCTCTTAAATGCTTTTAGAATAACTGTTTTGGGAATAACGAAGCGAAACAAATTGATTCAAGACCTTTACTGCTCGCTATATGCTCTACGCTTTTTGACGCTGAAAATACCTCCAAAACCTGACAATTATATATTGCACTAAAGATTAAATCGAACATGGTATGCTACCGAATCGTGCGTTGAACCGGCTTGATA